>VZTH01012532.1:37314-151616 GCA_013397815.1 Aleadryas rufinucha | reverse complement strand
AAAAAGACTACCCCATGTTGTGGCCCATGTGATCCTCTATCCATGGGAGAGAGTTGTTTTTTCCCGGTGGCAGCTTTAATCCCAGGCGGGGGCTGTTGGACTGGGGCTGATACGGTTTTGGGAGACCACGGATGGCAAAGGAAACCTCTTTCTCCTTAACTAGTGGAGAGATTCTTAAAAATTGTGGATTCTGACTGAGAATTATGTAATGTATCCTTTGTGCTGGTTTGGGGAAGAGGAAAGGAGGAGGGGGGTGTGAGAGTAAAAAGAGGGATTTTGCTTTGATTTTCTTATTATTTTCTTTTCTCTTTTAATTCTGTTAATAAACTTTTCATTTTCTTTAAGTTTTGAGCCTGTTTTGCATTCCTCCAGATCTCCTATCTCACAAAAGACAAAGAGGTGAACTGAAACCACTACAAATTCGGTGTTTCTGCCCGGTTTCGAACTGAAACCACTACAAATCTGAATAAAAAGGGAAAAGAAAATACCAAGGAATTAAAGCAAATACTTAGGTAGGTAAAGTGTGAGCAACCCAAATTCCCCCCCACCCCTCGGTGGAAGGTTCCCCAGTGGGATTCTGATGTTCTGGTGTTCTGAACAAGTCCAGGAAAGAAGGAAACAAAACCATAGACAAAACAGTACAAACCATAGAAAAAGAGACTAAGGTCAGTGGGTCCTGCTGCCCAAAACCTTTCAGATTAACCCATCTGAGGCCACGTGTTGCCCCTTCCCTGACACTTTGGCTGCAGGACACTTACTTCTGATAAAGGATGGCAGCAGTGTACCAAAACGCAGCAAGGGCTCTTCATGGAGCTCTCCTGGTTTATCGACCAGCTTGAAGAACACATCATTTGGCTCGCTGGCAAGGCTGTAGATATTCTTGGCATTCACCTTCCTGCCAATGCCCAAGACAACAAAGAAGTACCCTTTGCATTTTGCATTGATGACAACCCTCTGCAGGTGCTCAAGTTCTTTTTTGTTCACTTTTCCTGTTATCATCAGAACTATGACTTTTAGGTCCCGAGGGCTTGGCGCACTTTCAAAAACATGAGTGATGGTGTGTTCAATTGCACTTCCTAGAGCCCTTGTGCCATGGAGCTGGGCCATTTGGTTGTGGAGGTAATTAATGATCTTCTCTTTGGATGCATAATCAGTTAGTGAGAACTCAGTTTTTACTGGCGGGAAGCTTGAGTTGGTTTCGTGTTCATAAGGAGCTTGCTGGAGAACAGCCACTCTGGCATGGTGCTGGGATACTTTTGGCTCCGAGCTGATTTCCAGGTTAGTTATGAGGTGGGAAATGTACTTCCTCATCTCGCTGAACTGCAGAGGGGTGGTGGACTCAGAGCTGTCCAGGATAAAGGCTATGTCTGTGTCCACATCTGTGGGGGCTGCTCTTCTGTCTCTGAATGCAGGTCGCTGGCCATCTACACTGCAGCTGGGATGGGGGTCACACACATCTGGGGAAGAAATACAGTGGGTTTCACCTGCAGGACCTGAACACAACCCTCCCTCATCACTGTAAACATCTCTTGTCATGTGAAATACGATCAAGCCCTGGACATTCACTGGTCCATTGCTTGATGCCAAAGTCATTTCATCCCACAACACATTCAGTTATGTGTTCAATGGTTTTTTATCTGCTCCTTTGTCCAAGGGGATCCCTGAAGCACTCTGTCATAAGTGGCAGAAGGCCATCTTTTAGAGCACTTAACTATCAGTATTTGGGCTGTAAAAGTGGAAACCACACAAAAAAGGAGCTTCTTTTTACAAAGTAGAGAATGCCCAATGAACCTCATTCACAATGCCAATGTTTTGTGCTCAACCCAAGAATTCCTTGTATTCATCAACAAAAGGGCCGACTCCCAACTGGGTTTCCCTTCTTACAACCGACTGCTGTGTGACCAGAAGGATTTGGAACTGTCTAGAGGAGAAATTGGATGCTTTACCTAAACAAATGTGACAAGTCAAGAGCCTCTGAATGGTTTCATTCAGCTGACTGCTGGTTGGAAGAACAATGGCATGACCAACCGCTGTGTTGTTGATCTGGTGAAATGGAAACAGAAAAACACAGAATCAATAATGCTGCCTTCTGCTATTCTCAGCTCAGAGGAGGGGAGGGCAATCCACAACTCTGAGGGATTCTCTGCTCAGCACAGTGCTCTCGGTGGATCCCTTTTGGAGGAGTCTCATGCCCCTGATGTCAGTTTAGAGTCATAAATCCAAGAAAAGGGACCACTTGAACCAGCACTCAGTGAGTTCATCTGGGGCTTTTTCATGGCTTTCAATCTCTGCCTGTCTTCTCTCCCTCTGCCAGCAAAGCTAATGTACTCCCACCTTCCCACCCTTTGCCTTTCTGTCAGAATCTTCCTTCTGTTTCATCCCACACCTGGCACCCTGGGGCCATGGCCTGGGAAAAGAGTGACTCATGAGAGTCTCACTAGCATTTCCCAGTATGTGCCATGGTGATAATGGAATTAGGGTTTCTCTCCTAATGGATGGATGAGTTTGGCCAGCAATGTTCTCTTCCACACTTGAGAGGCCTGTGGAAGCCAAGCATTGCCTGTGGCATCCAACACCATCAAACCAGACTGAGGGCATGAGCAGAAAATAGAGAAAGGGTAAAGGGCTCCAACCTCCAGAGCTCTGGCAAGAACCGCATCCTGCCTGCTGGTGAGGAACACGGGCATGACCCCGGCATCGTAGAGCTTCAGCACGGCATCATTGAGCTGTGGGGATGCTCTCGTGTCCCCGTTGCTGAAGAAGACAGCCACCTTCCTCATCAGGAAGCCACTGCGGGCGCGCTTGAAGGTATTCCTGGCCACAAAGGACATGGCAGTTTCCAGGCTGCGTGGCTTTGTGGTCAGGGTTGCCTGGAAGTTTTGGATCTGCTGGAGGAGGCTGGCTTTCTTCCTGGCATCAGCAAAGCGGATCTCGGTGGTGACCTCATTGTTGTAGGTGACTAGAGCCACCCGTGCACCCCGAGGACAGTTGCTCTCGGCGATGGTTAAGTTGTTGACCACTCTGAGCACGGTTTGCTTCATCCTGTTGAAAACGTCCCTCACAACGCCTGAGGAGGTGTCAATAGCGAAGGCCAGCTCGGTTGGGAAGACAGGGCACTCCTTGGGACCTGTTGGGAATGTGCATTGGGAACAAGTCATGCCTCAAACAGCTGCCAGGATTCAAGGACAGTGTCTTCAGCAGGGGTAAATCATTTATATGTGGGGAGAGCAACAGTCATGACACGCAGCCACACTGGTGTTTAAAGGACTGAATGAGACTTACCATAGCAGCAAGCTGTGGAAAAGATGGAGAGAAAAAAACAGTTTGGTCAGTGCCATTCTTGTAACATGATGGGCCAATAAGGGTAGAGAGAGGGGCTTAGCAAAGCACTGAGGTACTCACGGCATTTGTCTTTGATGTTCCGCACCAGCGCACATTGCTTTAGGAAATAAAGAAAGGGGGGAAAAGAGATGTGTCACACAGCCAACCCAAGAGTGTTTCAAAACAAGAGAGTAATTATGCCACACTTACATCTCTGGTTTCTCCTTTCTCGCCTTTAAGGCCCTGTTTCAAAGAATGAAGAGAACTTCAGTGCAATGTGTATCTCCAGGGTGCCCCATGAACACTGTCAGAATAACTACTGAACCATGGGTCATGCAGGAGCCAAAAGAAAGCCTGTCTGTTTTCAGCTGTGTTTCCAGAAACAGGGGGAAGGACTTTTCTGTGTGAGGAATAAACCTAACTGAGGTCAAACCCAAAAGGGGGGTTGAAACTAGATGGTCTTTAAGGTCCTTTCCAACCCAGACCATTCTATGAGTTACAATGCTCCAGGTTCACAAGCAAAGCAAGCCCAGTCACCTTGGCCTTTCTAGGGTGCCTTGTGCCAGCCAGAGTTGGTCATGGACCGTATGCTGTGTGGGGTGGTAAATGATAAAGAGCTGAGAATCTCCTAGAAGGAATTTTAAGGGACATATTGCCATGGGGAAATCTTGATGCCTGGTAAGACTGTGCCTCTTGATTTTTTCCTTCTGTTTGAGGAAGGGTAAATATCTGTCAGTTATAAACAGCTAGTTAGAAATTTATAGAGACACATACAAGACAAATAAAGAGGAATTTCCCCCACTTGAAATCAGCAGCAGACAGTGATGGGCTTATTTTTCAACCCCTTGCACCCATAGGGACCACTACATGAAGCCAATCAGCAGTGCAATGAACACTTACGGATGGCCCAGGATATCCAATCTCTCCTTTCTGACCGGGTGTCCCAGGTTGTCCTGCATTTCCCTAGAAAGAGAGAGCAGAGAAGTCCTCTCCATGAACATCTGCAGGAGAACTCCCAGGAGCACTTGGAGGAAAATATATGTCCATCTTTCAGGGCATTCATGCAGAAAGGAAAATTGTGCCATGGTCCAACTTACTCTGCGACCTCTGTTTCCTTTGGGGCCAGGGCCTCCAGCAACACCACGGTCACCAGGTCCACCCTAGGAGGGGAAAACCACAAACAGCAGCTCTAAACCTGCACAGGCCCATGGAATATTGCTTGGAAAATGAATACACAGCTCATGGGCTGCACCTACCTTTGGCCCTGCATAACCTACGAAGCCGCGTTCTCCCTGAAACAACAGAAAGGTTCATTTGAGTATGTTCTAGAAAATGCCCTTATCCATCTGCACTGGAGATCTTGGCTGCTTCCTTGTCCTTGTTAAGGAGGTGGAATGATGAGCATACACCTACCTTCCTGCCTTTAGGACCCGGGCCACCAATTCCATCTCGTCCATCATCACCCTAAAATTGGAAAGCCAAAGTCATTAATTTGTAAATTATATGTCATATGTAAACAACTTAAACCCCACAGGTCCAGCAGCAACCATAGAAAGAACCCACTGAAGGCACAGGCCTTTGTGAAACTCTTAAACATTCCTTAAAGTTCCTTAAGTGTCCTTAGAGGTATGAGGGCTTGGCCACACTCACCATCTCTCCTCGTGGGCCTGGCTGTCCATTCGGCCCTTTGAGTCCAGGGTTTCCAGGCTCGCCCTAAAAAGAGGAGCATCTGTTAAAGCATGTGCTGAAACTCCAGGCAGCTCTGAGCCTTCCCCACCCCATCAACACTGGTTTCTTTGCACAGAGCAGTCTGCAGCCCTCCTTGTGGCAGAAGGGCATGACTGGACCTACACGGCCTGAAATGCTGCCAAATGCACGCTCTTTAGTGGGACCTTTGGTAATTTCAGGAAAGATAAAACCTTCCCACATGGGCATTTTCCGAGACTCTGCCCAGGAAAATTGCTTGGGAATCTCAGTTGCTCTGTTACTTTTGCCTTTCTGTTCACTGAAATGGGAGCCTAATTAGACAAGCAGAGCACAGAGTTGCTTCTCTCCACACTGTGCAAGCCCAAGAGGTTCATCTCAAGTATTTCTTTAAGCCCATCCAGAAGATTTTCAATGCAGCTTTAGTTACTGATGCCCAGTGCTCCTGAAGATATACCTTCCTTCCCAAGGGACCAATCCTGCCACGTTCTCCTGCGGGTCCTGGAGGTCCACTCCCAGCCTGGAATGGAAATGAGGAGAGGCATGTTGGAAACGTTCAAGAAAACCTGGGTGCCCAAAACTAGGGAATTGGGTGACCATAGAAATCATGTATTGACTACTAGGGCTGGTGTCTCTCAAAACATCTCAGGAAATTCAGAAGTCTGCTTCATGTTTGGGAAGAGCTGGACATCCAGCTCAGTTCAATGCAAATGTCAGCAAGAATTTATATTGTCCCTAAGAGAAGACCCATGAGAAAGCAGGAGGGGGAAAGTCATGCTGGGGGTGGGGAAATGCAATATGACTTTATGTTGATAGGTCTGGCTGAGGAACACAGCAGGAGGGAGAAATAAATACATAGGGCGGCCCCAGCAGGCATGTGAGATGGTCACGCTCTGGCTTCAGAGGATGAAACATCACAGAGGTGCCCCACCAGTCACTCAGGGATCCTCTTTAACTAAAAACACAGTAATGGGCCAAACACTGAAGTCCTGACCCCTCTGTGGTTGCTTTTAGCTCTTTCTCTTCTGTAACTCTTGATCAAGAAGTCTTAAATGTAAGTTAAGAGGAGAGTCATGCTGGAAGAGTGTGTTAAAAGAGAGTGGAGCAGAGTTGGAGCCCTAGGAGAGGGGAATGGGAAGACACATTGGAATCTTATTAGTTCAACAACAGAATAGCCGGGTCAATGCCTGGGAAGCAGCAGAAGGTTTACCCTGGGTCCAGGGACACCCTGCTCTCCTCTGATGCCTGGCGTGCCGACCTGGCCAGGTGGACCCTGTGTGGGGAGAAAAGAGAGGCTGTCAGCACACATGGGCAGAAACACACCAGGATCCAAGGGGAAGCAAATGCTGCAGTGTCTGAGGGATGCTTTGCAAACACATCACACCGTGGCTTGTGGGAATGCAGTGGCAGGTGGGACAACCAGACCACAGCACACCCAAAAATACCCAAATCCCGACAATCCTTGAGGACGAGACTCTTTGGGGAAGTGGCTGTGATGAAGTAACACCACAGCACCATGAGGCAAAGCTTTTCCTCTGCTGTGAACTCACTGACCTGTGGCCCTCGCATGCCTTGTTCTCCAGCCGGCCCTGCTTGACCAGGCGAGCCCTTGGTGCCCTGGAAGTACAAAACAGGACAGTGCAGGTTAGCATGGGAGGACATGGTCAGCACCATGGGAAGGGAAAGGAGAGATCAGGGTATCCCCAGCTGCACAAAGAGCAGAGAAGAACAGATTTTCAGTTGTTTTTTTTTTTTCTTGGTTTTTTTTTCAAGATATGGTGATAACAGAGAATAAGCAAAGCGATAGTGGGGGCAATTTGCCTCCTGCAATCAATGGGTATCAACCATCATGCTTTGGCCCTTTCACACTGCCCCAGCAGCACATGGGGACCAAGCATCTGACCAGGGAATGCTGCAGAAGACAGAGAGGCACGTGGACAGTTAGTTCTGCACCAAGCCCAGCAAGAAGCACCCAGGGAGATGAGCCTGAGGAGGAGGGGGGAAATTTGGAGGAGAGAGGAGGCAGAGAGGAACAAGCAAAGCCTGCACGTCCCATCTCTTGGCACATCTCTCTGGGTGCTGAGGCTGCCTGGCCTGTGGCATGGCAGGAGCCCCAAGTGTTGTCCCATCACCACCTACCTTAACTCCTATGGGCCCTCTTCGTCCTGCCATGCCCTGCAAATAAGGGAACAATGACGCTTGTTACTCTAATATGTAAGCACACCTTTCTCTATTGCTTTTAGATCCATGTATCAATGCTTCTCATAGTTCAAAATTACATTTGGATGGTTTAAACTACTGGGGGGAAAGGGAGAGGGAAATCCACATGGTCAGCTCTCTTAAGTGAGACTTGGGCATGTTTTCTCCCTCCTCACATCCCCTATGTAGGTGAGTTACTCCCTCATGCACGCCAGGAGTGTGTCACCATACCTGGGATGGGAGGGACATGCTGCAAGGAACACGTCCCAGACATCCCAGCTCCAGTTTTGTTTTTGCCTTTCCAAAACCAGCAGCCAAATGCAGATGCATGTCATGGAATCACAGACTGGTTTGGGTTGGAAGGAACCTCCAAGACCATCTAATTCCAACCCCCTGTCATGGACAAGGACACCTTCCACTAGACCAGGTTGTTCCAAGCACCATCCAACCTGGCCTTATATATAAAACAGATGTAACTCCACTGATCTGAGCACTGAATTATTTGCATGGGAATAAATTTGACTTTTAAAGTCTCTACAACAAGCCAGGAAGCCATGAGGCATTTTCCTTTTGAGATTTTTTTCTTTTTTTGGGGTGGCTTATTGGGTTTTGAGGTTGAATTCCTGATGTTTGTGGGAAAAAAATACATGGAAAGGAAGGAGGGGAAAAGTTATTGTCAATCAAATAACTTTTTGTCAATAATAATCAAATTGGGCCTTGCTGACTGGAGGTCTGGCAACTCACCTTCCTCCCGACTGAACCATCTTGGCCCTCGAGCCCTGCTGGTCCTGGATCTCCCTAAGGGAAAAACAAAACTCAAGTGAGAGCCTTGAGATGAGCAGGCACTGGGAAAACAGATTCAGTTCTCAAAAAATGGCTCCTTTCATGCTTTCACACAAATCAATAGTCCTGCTTTGGTGGGAATCCTTCTAACAACTCACAGAGACTTTCCATCAAGTTTCTGAGCCAGCACAAGTCAACATTCCTATTCTTTGGGAAATGCCTTCTGACAGATTAAGATGCTTTTTTTTTATTGTGAGTTGATATGAAAACAGATGGGTTTTGAAATTTTCCAAGGAGTGTGTGGGATTTTTTTTCTTGTCAAGGTTTCAGGTGAATCAGGAGGTTTAGATTCGGTATAATCTAATCAGTTCTCTGCTTTTGTATATGACCCATGAGAACATACAAAGGTAATTTCCAAGTACGAAGTTATTTTCAGAGGCAATATCCCAAAAGACATTGTAAAATAATAATTTTTTTTTTAAAAGGTGCTTTTTACACAAAACATCTTCTAAACTGACATCTTCCCAGAGAAAATTTTGGTTGCAAACCAACAACATTTCCTAGTGGAAAAAAATATTCCATCTGACAAGGCACAAGGAGTTTGAGAAACTTGCATCTTTTTGGCAGCATCCTTTTTCCTCCCTTTCTCTGTCCCATTCTGTTGTAAAAACCAAAAAACAACACAAGACAACAAAGAAATGTTACCATTGGTCCGATTTCACCCTTTTGTCCTCTGGAGCCCCGTTGAGTATTATCAGCTCCTGAATCTCCCTGAAAGCAACAGAGCAATGAGAAGCATCTGTGTAAGTGGGACATGAAAACCAAATCTTGTAAACTGCTCTGCTGGAGCTGAGAACCAACTTTTCTTTTTTTCCTTTTTTGACTGAATTAGATGAAGTATTGCTGATGTTTTCAGACAGACACAGCTTTTCAACTGAGAAATAACATCAAAGAGGAGAAAGGGGAATTTTAACATGGTGAAACAGTGGTTGATATGGTACCTGCATGTTGCCTCCAATCCTTGCTCTGTCATGGGACCTGCCACTGTCAAGCAGCATTTAATAAGCCAGAGCCACCCTCTCTGATGACCCTAGGATCAGTAGAAAGTGGGTGGAAAATCAAGAAGATGCCTTAGCAGTATTTACCGGATCTCCACGGAGCCCACGGTCACCTCGTTCTCCTCGTTCACCCTTAACTCCCTTATCTCCCTGTGGGAAGAGATGGAGAGTTAGGAAGAGCAGCCTTTGCCTGTCTAAAACATCTCTGCCCAGCCCTCAGCCCTGAGGGGTGCATGATGGCTTTCCACCCTCCCCTGGCTCAAATCCACCTCTATGCCATCATTTAGCCTCACTGTAAAAGTGATTAAAGCCTACCCTTCTGCCAGAATATCCCTTCTCTCCAGAGGAGCCAGGCAAACCCTTGTCTCCCTAAAGAAAGAAAAATATTTTAGAATATTTGCCACTTCCAAGATGCTTTTTAGATACTTCACTGAAGCATCGAGTTATTAAGAGAAAAGCAATTAAAATTACTGACCTCTTCTCCATCAATGCCATCCAGACCCATTTCTCCTAGTTCACCCTGTGGAAGGGAGGCAAGGGGCAAATGCTCAGTGAGAGGAAGGGGGAATGGGGAGGGAAGATGGGAGAATTGATGTGCCACACACTCACGCTCACTGCTGTGGCATGAGGGAATAGCTCCATACCTTCTCTCCTGGGAATCCCCGAGAGCCCTAAGGAGATAGAAAAGAGAGTTACTCCACTTTTGTCCAGCTCACTGCCATGGGAAGCAGTGGAGAAGGAGGGCTGGGCTTGGTAGCAGACCCAGAGCCACAAGCAGGGCAGGACTTCTCCTAATTTCTCTTATGCCAGTGTTTGTCTTCAGCTGCCTCCCCACCACTTGTGCCAAGATAAAATATGTGGGGCATGGGGGTTAATCCAGCTGATCCAATAAAATATCTCACTCCTTAGCCACAACTCTTTCTCCACTGACTTTTGTTTCTCCCTGCACCCATTTTTATGTTAATCCAGAGGCAGTCCTGGTGCCTTTGTCCAAGGCTGAACAGATTTTTAACGAGACTCAGGATCTCGGCTGCAACTAATGGGCTTGGTTCATGCATTCCTCTTCTCCCTGCCAGAGGATCATGTGGTCAGAGCAAATGGTAGGAAACATCCCCTTAATTTCACTATTTCCCATAAATATTATATGTTTCACCACCTTTTCTGGCTTGGGGTGCAGCTGCTGTCCTGGCCCATTAGCTCAAGGTTCCTCTTTAAAGCCGCAGCCATGGCTCACTTGTCTCCTCCTTCCCCAACAGCAGAGTTCCACCCACTCACTGTCCTAGCCCTGTGCCAAGACACACACATCCATCTCTTCCCAAATCTCTCCCCCAGAGCCACATTGCAGAAGACAGACCAGCCTTGCCTGTGAATTGAGCCTGGGTCTCTGGGCTGCCTTTTTGCTCTTCATAGCAGCACTAAAGCCCCAACACCCTCTGACAGCCCTAGTGCTTGGCCAGGTGGACACAACCACTCAAGGGCACATGGCAGAGGTTGTGTGACCTCCTAAAGCAGCAGGAGTTGCCCTTGGGGGCCTCCTACCCACTGGACTCTGGGTCTGCTCTGTGCAGGCTTGTTCCACATGTACCTTTGTTCCTCTGTGCCCGGGGCATCCCTGGAAACCTTGTGTCCCATTCATACCCGGTAGTCCACGCTCACCCTGGTGCATGGAGAAGAAAAAACAACAGTCAGCGTTTGCCTGCTAAGCCTATTTCTATGGCTAACTGCCACAGGAGGTGACTTGGAGGCACAGGAGCAGCAGGTTTTGCCTGGCCACCCCACCATCTCTTGCCCACAACCTTCCTCATGTAGAAACCAACTGCAAGTCTTCATCATTGAGAAAGAAACGTCCTTCCCAGTCCCTCAGCTGTGAAAGAGCTTTGTGAAACTTCTCTTTCAAAATTAAAATGACAAGATGAAGCTCTCAGAGCTCTGCACAGATGTCTAATCCCATCCTGACCTTCAAGCCCCAGGAAAACATTGCCTGGCATGTGGTCTCACAGCAGCCTTTGGCCCCTGCCTGCGCTGTTGGAAAAGCCATGAGGACCGTCAGCCCCTTGGCCTTGGCCTCACCCCTTGGGAGTGATGCATGGAGGAATGTTTATTCCAGGGCTGACGTGGGATTCACACAGAGTTTGGATGAAGAGTGTTAGTAGGAATTCATGGAATTCACGTTGTCTGCCATGTGATGGATAGGAACATCACTCTTGGTTTCACTTTTGGACTTATACAAATCTTTCAGCTGCAGGTGGTATGGATAACTTTGGCATAGGCTGCAGCTTTGATGAAGTTGAGGATTTTATTTGCCTTGGGGAATAGCACAGACATGGGTCACATCAAATAATGGGAGTTATTCCCCCCCGATCCTTCAGCTCCAAGAAGCTCCTTACTGACTTTCTCTTGGGAGCAGCTGGGACCAGCAACTCAGCTTGTCAGATGTGGGAAACTCAGAGTTCTTCTGTCTCTTCTAACCCACGTCCACATTCCCAGCAGAAAAAAGTTTGGAGGCTTTTCATTTAGTGGAAAAACCTCCAAACACTTCACTATGGTGAGGTCCCCATTTGAACAAGGGCAGTCACTCACCGGTCCTCCTTCATCACCAGGGTAGCCTCCGTAGCCAAGATCTCCTGTGACACCCTAGAAGACAACAAAGAAAATTGTGAGTTTCCTTCGTAGTTCTGTGATTGATATTCAAGGTTTCCCTAGATAAGCACAAAGCAGCTGCTTGGTCATCAGTGTTAATGAGAGATATAATCTCCTTTTGATGTCCCTAAATTGTTTCACAAGACGCTTCACCCCGTCCTTCCAGTCACTTATCCCTACCCTCTTGGATGTTTTGCAGCACTGAGGCTGTGGGGAAAGGGAAGAGCAGCCCTCAATTGCTCTGCATGTCCCAGGGTCAGTTTTCAAATGGGGGGAGTAAGTGGAGATGATCTCCCCATTAACATCAGCCACTACAACTACACAACCTGCACGTCACCACCAGGTTCCCGTGCACAGGGACCCTTCATCCCCAGACGAAGTGACCTACCTTTGGTCCTATAGGGCCTGGCACACCTCTGTCCCCTCTCTGTCCTGAGCACTTGCAGGGCACCTTGCAGCACGTCCTCTCTGCAATGTTGTCCTGCAGGAAAAATGGGAAACGAAAGTGTTGGAAACCTGCCAGATCCCCAACACCTGATTTTGGACATCAGAGGAACGGTTTAAACAGAAACTGCGTGGGGTAGAATTCGTAGAGTGCATTTAGTAGGACATCAGTCCCCAGAACAGTGCCTGTCACTGAAGAGAGAAATCTCATCTCCAAAGAAACAAATCCAGGCTGTGGAGCAGGCCATGAGAAAGCCACTGCAGTGAACAGCTCACCAGCAACCTGCAGGCTGAGAACGATGTGCAAGCACACAGTAAAGGAGAAAAAAAAAGTTAGAAAAAATGATATGGACTCAGAAAAATCACAGCTTGGTTTTACATCATCCAGCAGAAAGAAGAGGAAAAAAATCACTTTCTTTGCCAAGTACATTTCTGGCTGCAAACGTTTCCTGCCAGCTTTGCACATTTATGTTTTGGAAGGATTTTCCTAGGCTGAATTACTTGGGGAGGGGCTGAGGACCAACTCTTATCCCAAAACCCAAGGCTCACTTGCAAGTGGCTATGCTTTGATTTGCAGAGAAGGGCCCAGCAAGGTTACCACAGGGACCCGTGGTCAAGCCCAATCTTATTAAATCTACTGGAAAAGGAGCTCAATCCTGCTGGTAGCAGCAGAGGAGTTGGGAGGAACTGGACATACTAAGGCTGACAGCAAATTAACTTAACACTGGAGAGGGACTGTGCACTGGGAAAGAAGTAAATCTATGAAGAAGAAAGAATCATGGAATCGGTTGGGTTGGAAGGAACTTTAAAGGGTAACTCCTTCTTCTGTTAAAAGTACATCTAAAATACAGACAGTATATGAGATCAGGGAAAGAAACCTCGAAAGCAGTGTTTCTACAGGAGCTTTAGCACTGACCAGGCACTACAGGGCATTACTGTAAGGTTAAAAAAAACAACAGCGTAAACATAGGCAGAGGGCGGGTTTTTGGCACCACAGCTTTTGATGGCATCTTATCCCATCCCATTTGACCTAATGCCTCGTCTGGAGTAGGGTTTCTTCAGGAGTGGGACGAGACCATGATCTGCTCTGAACTTTATTTGCTGTGGCATCTGTGAAAAGAGCTGCTGTGGGAGGGGAGAGGAGCAGAGCCAAGAGGGTGTAATCCAGCCACGGCTCAGCCCTGCAGGAGATCCAGCCGTGGGCTTTCCTCCGGCATTACAAGGCAGCGCTGCCTATGCCAAGTTACTTACAAGCTGCTCTGCCAGCTCGAAATCCAAGTCCAGCAGATTAACTCTGAGTGGTCTGTTGTAGGTAAACCCGCGGCCAAACTCCAGCTGCATCACCCTCTCAAAGTTGGTCACTCGGTCCAGCCCGACGAAGATGAGAGCGTTGACTCCTGGCAGGGAGAAGCAGAAGGGGCTTTGTGATGGGGAGAGATGCTCTGGAGGGCCTGCACACCCTCTGCTGTGATAACACATCATTATCCACATCTTTGATTGCAAACAGAGCCTTTTCAATAGAGAACAAGCATCTTCAGACACATCCAGTGCAAGTTGCCCACACGCTTAGGTGGCAGCAGGCAGCTAAACATCACAGGAAGGCAGTGAAGAACAGCAAGTGCATGTACAACTCACAAAATACTTATCCCTTACTATCAAAAGCTAATGGATTTAGGAGAAGTGGTGGTAAAATGGGCTACATGCTAACATGGACTATAATCACTGCCTGGAAGAGCAAAAAAATTACCTTCTGAGTGTAAAGTAGACGAAGCAGCCTCCAGCTGATTTATCTGCTCATCTACACCATCAGTAAAATGGATTATGACCTGGGAGAGAAACAAATTTCTGTCAGGACCTAGAACATTTCAGGTGTGAAACACAGTCAGTATGCAGCCTGAAGGGCCTTTTTCCAATGCTTCATCTGAGAGGAGATGAGGGAACTTCTACACCTCTTCCAGGCCATGAAGCTCTGCATTCCTGTGCCAGGTTCCTGTACATTGTTTCATGCAGGTGTTTGCTGCTAGAGCACGACATGGGAAATATCTGGAGAGCAATAATGTGCAGCTAAGCAGTGATTGTGGGAACTGGCTGCAGTGATGCTCATCAATTGTCAGAACAGGACCTTGACAATGCAGGGAGAGTGCAGCAAACAAGTAGGTCTTAAATGACTAAATTTATGGTGAATAAATTAAATTAATTAAATTAATTTTTAAAAATATTATGAATTTACTGTTTCTTTACCAACTAAAGTACATTAGAAGTCACCTTTGCTGGCCAACACCACCCCAGAGGCCTTGGCCTTGACTCACCTTGGTGCTGCTGGAGGGCGAGGATCGGAATTTGCTCAGGTAGGACCTCAGTGTATCTGCCCTGAGGTAATAGGGACCGCGGTTCCGCATGTCCAGGAACCTTTCCAAGAGCTCGGGCCGGTACTCAGTGAAGTCCAGCCCCTCCACGGGTCCCCCCTGGGCCTGGGCCATGATGGCCACCCTGACATTGGGCGCCTGGTTGCCAGTGCAGCTGATCTTCTGCATCTGCGTTATCCTGTTCAGCACAGACTCCACTCTTGACTCCAGACCTCGCTGGGAACCGAATATGTTTTGACCGGGCCCAACATCACTAACATCAAAGCCAATTATCACGTCTAAGTCACAATCTGAGAGGGGAATGAAGAAAGAGAGAAGAGCAACATGGAGCAATGTGATGATTGGTTTTCAAGTAATGGCTTTTCTAATTACTCTTTTAGTCGTTAGTGAAGACACTGCATCAAGATCTGACACCACTTGCTGCACAAGTGCCTTCTGTTTCCTTTTACCACAGCAGTGATAACCTGGGAAAACTTGTATTTTATTAATTTTTTTTCATTTTAGCATTGGGAGGAGCTGCCTAAACCAAGTCCAAGAGAAATTTGCATTTTCATCAGGTAGCTCAGACTGCTTCTCTCTCCAGCACATGGAAACCTGTCAGTACTTGCACAGTGTGCACCTTCTGCCTGTGCTTGAAGTGACACCCACAGAATCACTGGGAGGTGTTTGAATTCTCTTTGATATTAGCCACACTGCTTGGTTAATATCTTAACCACACTACGCATAAGGTAGTACCACCAGCAGTGGTTTGCTTTTCCCAGCGCTCAGTTCTTCTTTTCAGCTGGAGCTGCTGTTCAGTGCAGGGCTGTTGTGCCTCTCCTGCTTCTCCAGAGGTTCAGGAGATGCCTCTGCTCAAAGTCAGAGGGCTGAGCCATGGTCAGTCATGCTGGGAGTAGGACTAGCTGTAATGTAGTAAGCAAAACCATCTGCTGCGAGTCTGATCTGACAGCAATACCAGCTCACTTACCACAGTTCCCCAGCTTGGCTTCTGAAGTAGCCAAATCATGGGATTCCTTCTTAAGGCAGTTTTATCTTACACTACAACCACTCGTGCCCTGGTTTTTCCTCATATACCTGTCATGAGATCAGGTGGGTATCCTGGATGATCTGGCAAGGGAAATTCTGTTTTCCTCCTCCAATGTCTAAAGGGGTTACAAGAGAGATGGACACAGGCTTGGGACAAGATCCTGGAGTGACAGCAGGGGGAATGGCTTCCCACTGCCAGAGGGCAGGGTTAGATGGGATATTGGGAAGGAATTGTTCCCTGTGAGGATGGTGAGGCCCTGGCACAGGGCCAGAGAAACTGTGACTGCCCCATCCCTGGAAGTGTCCAAGGCCAGGCTGGACAGGGCTTGGAGCAATCTGGTCTAGTGGAAGGTGTTTCATGGCAGCGAGGTTGGAACGAGATGATCTTTGGGGTCCCTTCCTACTCAAACTATTCTAGAATTCTATGTTTCTATGATTTCCAGCACGCCATGCATGCCTGAATGGCCAAAAATTCCAATTAGCTTGTATAGACACAGGGAGGGGAAACAAGAGCCATCACTTTGCATTTTGGCATTAAAGAACTTGGTCTGTCAGGATGATACTGGTACCATGTCCCTATGAGAAAGTCCGAAGTGGGATTTAGTCCAAAGTGGGATTTAGTCCAAAGGCTAAATGCAGTGTGGGAGGCTGGTGATTTAGTGCCTGGCTGTCACAGCTGAAGTGAATTCCACCATGGTGGCACTTCCACCATGGTGGCATGTGAATTCCATCACGGTGGTGATGCTACACCAATTGTTCACACGCTGAAGGCCATGGACTGGTAGCTCTTGTACCAAAAGTTTGCAGCCCCCCATCAGACTCCTGGAGGAGGAATGAGCCCACGCTGCACCTCAGGCTATAGGCAAAGCATAACAGTAGGACAGACAAGTCCATCAAAACACACTGGATATTAAAAGCCACCCTTGAGAATGACCTGAGCACGTTATGAAGGAATTGTCTTTACCTCTTGTCACATCTGTTGGGCACAGTCTCTCCTCCATGGCGGCTTCCAGCGTGACCAGGACCTGCTCATTCAGCTCTGACAGCTCCTGGGCTGTGGATGCTCTGAAACTCATGGCACTCTCACTGGCCAACAGGCTGATTTCCTTCAGGTCGATGTTCCTCACACCGACTGCAAACACCTTGACGCCTTTCTGCGTGATTTCCAGGGAGGCCCTTGGCCCATCATCCATAGACTTCCCACCCGTAACGATGAAGGCGATCTGGGGCACCCTCTGGTCGATCCGGCTGCCAGCCTCCTTCACAAAGTGTCTTTCCTGGATGTGCCTGATGGCCGCGCCGGTGTTCGCCACTCGCCCGCCTTTGTAGATGACTTTGTTGATAGCGTCTAAAATCTGAGCTTTGGTGGAGTGGTCCTTGAGGAAAAACTCATCAGTGACATCTGAGTTGTACTGGGCCAGTCCTACCTGGATAGAGTCGCCATCCCTGTAAATGGCATCCACCACAGAGTAGACAAACTGGAGAACTTCTTGGAAGTTATCTCTCCCCAGATTGATGGAGCCATCCAGCAAAAACACAATGTCAGCCTGTTTTTTACCTCCTGAAAAGATTACAAAGAAAACACAGTTGTTAGTGATTGATTGCAGCATCTATAACATTTAAGCTGCTCAGAGTTTTGTGAAGTAGCACTTTGCAAATGAAATTTTTCTCTCCTATCATTTTAGTTTCATTGACCTTTGGCAGGATTTTACATCCATACAAGAAAATTTTTGTATAACACTTCATACAGCATTATTTGTGATAGGCACCCTCATCTCCTTTCAGATTTAATTATATTCTTTCCTAACTCAACAACTTCAAAGAGTTCTTTTAATCAATGCAACTGAAGGCTTGGGAATCAAAAGGTGTTATTACGGAATCATTTTCACTTTATATAAATACCATCTATGCTCTGTTCAGAAAAGTCTTCAGGATGAACAGCAGCCTTACCAGGTAGGAATGGTCCAGGTGAGTCTGTTGTAGGTATCGGGAGCTCGTCAAGAATATTCTGCACCCTCTTTTCTAAGGTTGAGAGTCCCGTGAAGTCCTGTACCACAAGCACGCGCCCAGGATCATTGGTAATGATCTGCAGCTGGTCCCTGTCCACATTCCTGGCTCCGACACCCAGAGGCTTGATGTTTGTGGAAGTGATCACTCTGGCAGGTCTGTTCACATCATCCTGGGATCGGTCTCCAAGGATGACAACCAAGTGCTGGGGCACTCCATCTTCTATCCTGCTCCCCGCAGACTTGATGAAGTAGTTCTTCACCACGAAGTCCAGGGCTTTGCCAGCGTTCAGAGGGGACCCACCTCTAAGCCTCAAGCGGCGGATGGCTTCGAGGATGGCATTTTTGGACTTGTGGGTCTTCAGGTAGAACTCAGGGAAGACACCGTTGCTAAACTGCACCACCCCAATACGCACTTTGTTTGGCCCCACTTCCAGCTGCTGGACAATTCTGCTGATGAAATCCCGAATATGAGCAAGCCCATCCGGCCTAACACTGTCAGAGCTGTCAATGAGGAAGACTATGTCCTTTTCATCTCCAGAAACATCTGTGGGTAAGTGAGAAGAGAAGAAATTATTGGGGTGCCAAGCCTTTGCTTGAGCTTTGCTGGAGGATTTCTGTGCTATCTGCTCTCGTGTGAGGTAAAACCACTTGGCATATTTTGGCCAGCTTTAGGTATGGTGTTTTGGGGAGCATCTCCAAAAGGGCCTGTGTGCAAGTGGGAATGTGTGTCTGCCTAGTATTTGAAGCATGCATTACTCAGAACTTTATCTGTTTCATTCATTAATACTCTTATCTGGATTTGTCAATGTTTCCAGCTTTATTTTGCCCCAGATTTATGCCTGTTTCCTAGAGAGCTGCTCACTGGGAATAGGCAATTGTATACATTGTGTATTTGAATTGAAATTGACCCAAATAGGTGTCATGTTTAGCTACTTGACTTGAAAATTGTAAGTTATAATGTATTTAGGTACTTGGGTAGAATTGCCACCTAACTAAAGGTTTCGTTCCAAAGTTGTTCATGTGCTACAACTTTGGTTTTAACTAAGGAAAACTTTTGCTTAAAGAGAAGGTCTTTTGGGCAACATTTGCTTGAGTAGCAACCCAGAGAGAGGCAGTGCCTTACCTATGGGAGGTTGCACATCTCCCAGCAGCCGCCTGATTTGGTCCACAGTCAGGGTTTCAATTGGAGTCAGCAGCTTCTGCTCAAG
Organism: Aleadryas rufinucha; assembly: GCA_013397815.1. Lineage (NCBI taxonomy): Eukaryota > Metazoa > Chordata > Aves > Passeriformes > Aleadryas > Aleadryas rufinucha. The sequence continues at coordinate 132,858 of VZTH01012532.1, read as the reverse complement.
GCTGGGCAGTTCCTGGAAGCTGGAGACTTGGAATATATATTCAGGACTAAGGGAAATCTGTATCATCTCATCAGTATCCACGTTCTTTGCTATCATCATAGGTGCCACCCCCACTTGCTTGACTTGGAGGGATGGATATTCAAAGTCATCGTCGGACTTGCGGGAGGAGAGGATGACCAAGAACTGCGGGACACCCTCCTCTATGCGGCTCCCGGAGGGCCGGGTGAAGATGGTCTTGGCCACAAACTCCAGGGCCTCGCCGACATTCACCAGCTGGCCGCCTTTGGACCGCAGCTGCCTCACAGCGTTCTGCACCTCGTCCTTGGTGGAGTGGGTGTTAAGCAGGAACTCCACATGGGGGTGCTCACTAAACTGGACCACCGAAATCCTGGTGGTGTCGATGCCCACGTCCAGGTTGTTCACGATCCTCCCGATGAGGTCACGGACAAGGTAGAACTCCTGGGCGGCGTAGCGGGAGCCGTCAACCAGGAACACGATGTCCCTCTTCACACCCGCTGCAGGAGAGAAGGCAGTGGTCAGAAGAAGCACCAGGAATTGCTTATGGAGAGCAGCTAAGCTCATCATCTACACCACTGACCCATGCCTCTGGCCATGGGGAGGGTACTCCTTGTCTCCCTGCCTGGGATAACTCCTGGGAGCCCCAGCAGGGAGCTCTGGGTTCAACCCAGAGACACGACTAGTCTGCTAGAGACATCCCAGGGTATGCAAGAACAGCAACTTCCAGAGCAAAGGAAGTGAGAGGGAGTAAGGGGACACGGAATAATAATTCCTTGTGGGATCTCCACCCAAGAAAACAGCCGGATGACAGCCCTTACTTAGGGCAGGTTGCTTTACATTCAGAACCACTCCTCTTTCTTTGGCTTTGCCCTCTAGGAAAGATTCTATCCTATTATTCTCTCAGCTTCTGCCTTTCCAGAATGACTTTTTGATTCCTAATAAAGTGTTTTCTGCAGTGGTAATTCAGGTCAGAGCCTGAATTATTGCAGAATATCACACTGATAAATGGGGATGGAGGAAAGTGGTCCGTCTTAGAAAGGAAGGAACAGAGTAGGACAGTGAATTTCTAAGGGACTGATCCAGGGTGGATACTCTTCATCCCAGGCATACGCTGGCTGGATTTCATTCCAAGGGAGACCAGAAATGTAAGATCTGATCCTTTTCCTGATGCCTGCTTCCAATTTCCCTAATGAATGAGGGTGGCAAAACTAGGAAAAATCAGCATGTCTTACACTTAGCAGAAAGCTGACCTTGATTTACAGTGGTGTGAAGGTGTCCCTGTAGCATCTAAGTGACACAATTTCCATTCCAGAAGGAACAGCATGGACTTAAAATCCATCCACTTAAAGTAAGATTAAGGCAATAGCATTCACTTCATGGGTCTTCCATGTGGACACAGCATGGACCACCTTGAGGGGCTGGGCTTAAAGGTGGCTCAGTTTAATTGCACAGCTCCTACCAACCCTGAGTGCACCAACAGGGAGACCAAGATAGACTTGGAACCTTAACCGTGACCATCTTTGCTTTTCTCAGTTTGTGTTGCAGCCATGATGTTACTAAACATCATATTTTGCCACTGGCTCTTGGTGCAGACACAAACTTCTTCTCACCTGGGCTGGGTGATGTAAAAACCAGGTCAGGGGCAAGTGATTCTATCTCTTGCTTGGTCAGCCGGATGACTCTGTTGGAGACAACCTGCTGCACTGAATCCAGCTGGCTGAAGTCAGGCACAGAGATAGCAAAATCTGGGAGGAAGGAAATGGTCTGCAGCTCTGTGAGGTCGGCATTTCCAATCCCAATGCCAAAGGGCACCGTGCCGCTTGTCTTCAGGACCACTGAGGGCCTCCTGACATCGTCCTGGGACCGGTCAGCAGTCAGCAGGATCAGGAACTGCGGGACGCCCTCCGCTATCCTGCTGCCACTTGACACCGTGAACACATTCTTGATGAGATAGTCAAGGGCTGCCCCAGTGTTCAGAGGATAACCTCCCATGAGCTTCAGCTGCTGGATGGCGCTGATGAGATCTGCTTTGTCCTCGTGGGTGTCGAGCAAGAACTCGGGTTGTATGGTGTTGCTGTACTGTGCGACAGCCACACGCACCCTGTCACGGCCAATGTCCAGGCTCTCCACAACTCTTTGGACAAACGTCTTCAGGAGAGGGAAACCTCTTCTCACACCATCCGAGCCATCGATTAGAAACACCACGTCCTTCTTCTCACCTCTCTCAACGACTGTTTGAGACAAGTAAGGGAAGGGGGGGAAAAGTGAGATTCTCTTTTGCAGTGACTAACATTCTCCTCATACATTGAGCTGAAGAAGTACAAAGCTCAGGGTGGGGAAATCGAGGTGTCAGGAAAGGTGGTTTGGTTCCTTTGCCATCAGGTGCAATCCCTGGTGAAGAGGCAGATGGGTGGAAGTCGGTGGAAACGGGAGTGCAGCGCATTCCATGCCTTACCCACCGAGTCATAGAATCATAGACCCATAGGAAATAGGATGCCAAGGGACTTCTGGGTGCCATCTCTACCTGAGGCTGGGAGAAGCCAACAGCTCCCACGGGGGCTGGGAAGTTGATGTGTGGCTTTGCAGTATGCAACAGGAGTCTGGGATCTTTTGTTCCCAGGAAACAATGAGTTTCTAGATGAAATGGCATACAGGGAGTGCTCACAGGGAAGTGGTGAAGAGAGGGAGAGAAAAGCTTTTCTGACGCATCACTGAACTTAGAAACAAATACTTCTGAAAAGAAGTTAAGAAGTTGCAGGAAAGGACATCCAGCTGAAAATGCTGAAATGCTCTTCTAAAATGCTAAATACTGATCTTTGGGGGTTTTTTCTGTACTGTCTTTAGGCAGGAAAAAACATGCTAATTGTGACCAAACTATTCTTCTTTTTAAAGAAAATCAAAGAAACAAACAAAAAATCTCAAAATCAAGACCATGAAGTGTCAAAGATCAGAGAACTTTGACATGTTATGCTATTGACCAACAGAATTGCAAAGCTTTGGCTTGGCCAAGCAGAAAACATCACTGCCTCTCAAACACAGCAACTGCTGGATGACATCCCAAAAAGTGCTGTTGGCTTGTTTAGAGCAAGGTTGAGCGTGACAAACAGGAGCATGATCTGCCCCTCTGAAGAAAATATTAATTATCTACTTATGAATGCTTAGCCATATGAAGAGTTAGCAAGTTGAATTCTAAATGCAGACTTCAGATCAAATTTATTTCTTAAGAGGATTGTTGGAAACCTGATGGGTTGATGCATAGGACAGGAATATTAATGTAGGTGGGAAGAGGGAGCAGACATTGCCTGGTGTATCCCAGTTTCATATACTTCCTCTAAAGTTCAGGAACAAGGGAAAAGTCCTATTAAAAGTTCCTGGGTAGCGGATAAAGAAGAAAACAATATGGGTGCTCTTATGGAGTGGCTCTCTTTTAGCCAAGAATACTAGGGAAACTGGGTGGATGCAGCTATCCATGAGCAAATAGCACAATTATTAATAGTCCTTGGTGGTCAAAGGGATTCCAAATGGTCTGGACAAGACAGAAATGGTTTTAAAAGGGAGGATGGAATTCAAGAACACTAATCGCACAAGTCTTGGTTGAGACAGAAGCTGCACAAATATGGGAAGGGTCACGAATCTGCATGGAAAAGATGGGGCAAGAGATGACCAGGGAATGACACTGTCATGCTCTGGTCATTTGAGCAGGCTGATGTTGGAGAGACGAGGATGAAAATGTAGAAGAAAACCCACAAGACCTACAAGGAAGGATTGAATGAGCTGAGTACACAGCTGGTGACAGGAGGACTGAGACTAGACCTACATGTCAAGCCTAAAGTAGACAAAAGGCTGTCACACCAAATTTGGGAGCGAGCTGACATCTGTGTTCTCCTCAGGTTGAAGGAGATGTAAAAGGCTTGGACTGTGACTAGGGAGACAAATGTGACATGAAGGGAAAGTGTTGTCTGACAAAAGCAATTGAACAGATTGGTTATGGAATCTGGGAAGTCTCCCCCAGAGGGTTTCCAGAACAGATTAGACCAATGTCATCTACTTCTGGGCAAAAGGTCCTGTTGGGGACAAAGGCATGTAGCAGATGGCACCCTGAGATTCCTTCCAGCCCTATTTTGTTTTTATGTTTCTATGATTCTAAGTCCATCTGCCCCTTTATGGAGAGATGATATGGATATTACACTTTTCCTTGTTTCCACCTCCTGTTGGGAGACAAACTAATGCTCCAGTTAAGGCTGCCTCAGGAAATCACACAGCTAGATATGCATAATTTCCAGTACTGCAGTGTGAATTTATTATTGTGGCCATGTGATTCTTTTGACGATTTAAAAAAAATTATTCTTCAATTAATCCATCTCATCTGCTGAGCTTGAATGGTAACTGAGTCAAGAGTATCTGATTTATTGGTGTGTATGTAGAAAATGAAGAAACTGCCATCGTATCCTGGAAGAGATAACAGAGTAAGAGTGAATCCAGTGTGCTGGATTCCACTCCTCCAGAAAAGGGAAGATGGAAAGAGAAATTGAGACAAGCCAGTATTTGCATCTTTTAGCCTTTGCCCAGCATTGCACATCAATTAATGCAACATCTCTGGGGCAACAACTCCCTGTTATTTCAGGTTTGTCCCATGTTCTACACACCGGAAACAGCACCAGCTGCAGCTCTTGCAGCTGAACAAAGGCATTTTCCTTACTTATTAAAATTTGGTTTGGAACTTAATGCTCTGCTGGATCAGAGTGTGAGCAGAGGAAACTCCAAGTACAACAGCACTTTCTACATAATAATTTTAAACATCACCAGACCCAAATGCTCCAGTTACCGATTGAGTGGGGCATGTAAGTCATGTTTTTCAGCCTCTTGGAAACCCCAAGGCTCCCTGTACCTGTTGGCTGAAGCTGGACTGTTCTCAGCAAGTTGACTATGTTTGGCTGAAGCTCTGAAATCCGTTGGAGGGATTCAACATTCAGAAGGAACTGCGGGGCGTAAACAATCCTTTCCAGCTGTACGGGGTCGGCATTTTTGGCTTTGATACCAAAGGTTACAACTCCAGCATGCTTCAGAACATCTGATGGCTCCTCCACATCGTCGGTTGATCTCCCAGCAACAAGGAGGACCAAAAACTGAGGAACCCCTTCTTCGATCCTGCTTCCAGCTTCCTTCACAAACAGCCTCCTTATAGCTTCATCAAGTGCAGCTCCAATGTTCAGTTGCTTCCCAGTTTTAATCTTCATCCTTTTCACTTTGACAAGCATATCATGCTTGGATGGGTATTCAGCAAAGTCAAATTCAACTTGGATGGTGTCACTGAACTGAGCTACAGCGACTCGCGTGGCATCGGGACCCACATTCAGGTCAGAAATGACTTTGTGTACAAAATCCCGGACGGCAGGAAAGCTGCCCAAGAGGTTGGCTGAGCCATCAATCAGGAATAAAACATCTTTCTTGCTTTCTAGAATAAATTCACAAATGAAAAGAGGGGGGAAAAAAAAGAAATGAAAGCATTTTTCTTCTTATATCTCATCCTAGAAAATTGTCTACAAATTAGCTGGGTTTCAATCTTTCAATATTCTCATTTACCGAAGTATTCAAAGTCTGCAGGACTATACAGCATCTGAGGAAGAAGGGGAAGCAAGGACATCTTTATCCTAAGACTCAATAAATTCGGGCACTGGATGGAAATATCATATATTGTATCACATCAGATCACATCATAAATTGGCTGATTCAGTGATGTTTAAGGTCTAGCAATACGTTGACAATACAGGCATGAAGTAAAGCAGCAGTGGAGGGTTGGTTGGGTTTTTTTTTTCTATTTAAAGGCTCAGTGGACAACAAATAGACAGTTCATGCACAGGTACACAAAGCATTTTCTGTATCTTCTCCCACTTGCATCGCAAGGAGCATCTAAATCCATAAAAGCCTTTCTCCTGTTTCCATTTTATCCCCTTTTGATCTCATTGAATACCCCAGGCAAACCCAAGCCTCTTGTACCTTCATATTAATTTTAATGGTCTCCTTTCCTTCCTAACCCATCCCAGTTGTTCTTATGTCTTCATGGGCACATAGCCACAGTAATGGAATTTGTGAGCAAATACCTGTTTAAAAAGAGGTAAACTTGCCAACAGCTTTTGGGTTTAATACTGGAGGATAACTTTGAATTTCTGAAGTCAAATCCAGCCTCTCTGATAGCCTGATGACACCACTTTGACCAAGTGGTTCTGGGGATAGATTTGTCCACCTGTTCCTGGCTAGACCTCTGCTCCTCTGTGCTCTTTGGCATGACTTTAACCTTCTCACACCACTTCTTGTGGTCAACATCTCACGCTCCCATTGCCTGATTTAGTGTGCATGATGCATTTACAGGTTGTGGCCCTATTATAGGAACAGAAAGGGAACACCAGAGTCAGTGACTGGTGGGCACAGACTCACTCAGGTCCTCCTTTGGTCCTGACCTACCAAAAGACTTAAAACTGTGCTTTTAAAGTGTGGTAGCAATGACTTGAACAAAATTAAGAGCTGCTAGTGTCAAGCCATGTATTCATAGAACCATAGAATGGTTTGGCTTGGAAGGGATCTTAAAGATCATCAAGTTAATCACAGCCGTAACCACTTTGATGACTCAGGGCTTGGACACATGTCAAGGTGTACATTGGAAACAAGAAATTCACTTAAACAAGATTAACTTCATGCAGTCAGCATGCAGGAAGGTAGGTATTACCTGTTGGGGCGAGTGGAACCTCTTCCACGCCTCCACTAACATATGTTGTTATGGGCTTATTTAACTCCTGGGGTAAAGCTGTCAGAGCACTGAAATCATCCATAAAATACACCATTCTTGGATTAAAGGCAATCTGTTCAAGTTCTGCCTTATCCGCACTCCTAACGCCAACAGCAAAAGTCAGCACTCCGGCCCGAGCTAATTCATTGGAAACTTGGAGGTAGGGATCGGCAGAGCTCCCTGCCGTCACCAGGACTAGGACCTGGGGCACTTGTTCATTTATTCTGCTCCCACCAGCCTCCGTGAAGTGATTTGAGAGCACAAAGTTCAGTGCGGAGCCAGTGTTCAGCACCAACCCCCCCTTGGGCCTCAGCTGCCCCAAACGCTGGATTATGTCTGATTTGGTTTGGTAGGAGTACAGGGAGAACTCGGTTTTGGGAGTGTCGCTAAATTGCACTAAGCCAACTCGGATTTTGTCACTGCCGACATCAAGGTAGTTAACTAGGGTGGCAACAAAGTCCCGCACAAAAGGGAAGTTGGCATTTCCGACGTTGAGTGATCCATCCAAAAGAAAGATGATATCCCTTTTGGTTACTTGAACTGCAGTAGAGCACAGAAAACACCATGAGACATCACAGAAAACAAAAATGGAAAATTTTTTATCATGTGTGCATGCAGCATATGCCGTACACGCATGTGAACCACGTTGCGGGGGGGAGAGAGAGAGGAGCAAGGGTGTGATCAGCACAGAAATAACAAGGACCTTGCTGGAAATGACTGAATTGAGCAGGGAAGGATTATCAACTCTTTTAAATGTCAAGGTCAACAGCTGCCTGAGGACACCTGCCTTCTTGAGCTCTGCGCTTTAATGTCTGTTGTTATAGACATCCATTTTGTGGGCTGTTGAAGGGGGAGAAATTTCCCACTTTTGGCAGTAAGCGGCCAGCTCTTGGTTCCTTTTTGTAAGGTTAAATTCTTCCTGGGCTCTCTCTAAGCATCTGAGCTCCAGGACATGGGTCTACACCCCAAGGACACCACAGGATCATCACCCTGTGCTTTTTTTTTTTCTCTAAACACGTCCAGATCACAGACCAAAATGCCAAGATTTTAAATAAAATCTCAGAGAACTGATGTCATCCATACACCCCTCTAGATGCCTTCCTCCAAATGAGTTATTCAAGGATTAATTTATGCCCATTGCTAATTCTACCCATTATATTTCTGTTTAAAGCATTTCTGGCTGGATTAATCCATTCTCTAGCTTGCCTTGTCCCTGTAAGCATGCTGTCCTGTATATAAAATATATAAATACTGAGCTGTTCAGAACAAAAAGGGAAAAAGGACTCTTTGGAATACAGAGGTTGCTCTCAGATTTTACAGATTGTCTTGGCTTTCTGTATTTTTAATTTGTCCCAGAACAGTGCCATTCAAGGCCCAGGGTGAGACAATATCCAGTTAAAATGCAACTGCCCAGTGTCAAAATCTGTTTTTTTACTACAAATATTAATTTGTAGGGATAGGATATGATCACTTGCTTATGTATGTGAATAGCTGTGAGCACAAAAAAAAGACTGGAAAAATAGAGAAGCTGCACGAATGACCTTTAAAGAACAAGAAAACACAGGAACATTTTTAATTTACATTGAAAAATAAACACGTCAGGTTTGGTGTGTAGCCATGCAAAACTGTATTAGCTGGAAACACACTCTGAAACAAAGCTTATTAAATGGTAAGTCCTGTGATATTCATCTTCATTAAGGACAAGTATTGGCAAACCAATTTCAAAATGTCTTCTTTTCATGTAAATCAGACACATGCTTTAATTCTTTCAGGATTCTTTCCAAACATTCTGTTTCTTTTCCACTGAGGTTTAGAATTTTAAATTACGTGAGAAACTAGAAAAAATGTGGACACAATTCAACAGCCACTTAAGCCAATGGGAACCTCACTATTGGTCTTACTGGGAGCTGGAAGAAATCGTGTTTTTTCTAATGTTTATATGCCATGAGACAGAAATACAAGGTTCAAATATGATCTAGTGCAACATAGATTTAACCTCAAGGACCTCTATTGTGAAGAAATCCTGAGAAATCTGGTATTAAATCTCTATGCACCTGGAATATCTCTTGAAATGCAGAGGGAACTTCCTCAAAAGACATGACCCTATCGGTTGGTTGCTTCCAAAGTCTACTGATATCAATGGCAAGGACGACTAAAAAGAGTCCACTGGCTTCATGGAGTTTTGGATCATCTTCCAAACAGAGTAAATAAAAATCAACACTGAAATACCCTTGTATGCCTCTTAGGGCTTGAGCTAAGTAAATCATAAGAAAACTAAACATGTTCTTAAAGGGTGAGTTTCAGTCCAACAGTGTCAGCTCTGAATATCTCCCCAAACAAATGGGCTTATGTTCTTTACACTCCAAGGAAACCTCTACTTCCCTGAGCAAACATGCACTACGGATGATTCTCAAACTGAGGAAGAGATCGTAACATTCACAGGTGTCCCATTCATAGGCTACAAAAACCTTAAGGAGAACAAAAGCTTCCACTGAACAATTTAGGTACCTAACTATTAAAGCACATCTTCCACATCCAGGCCTTTAAATATTGGTGACAATATCAGAACAGGACAAAAATCTCCAGGAAGGAATGATAAAGCTGTAACAACAACCACGCTACCAAGTTCACTGACCTGTTCATGCACTCACATTTAACCATGCTAGAATATGCGCTTGATGCGTTTTTCCCCATTATCTCTACATGTCATAGAATAAGAATTGGGAAAATATAAACCATATCTCCTTAATTAGAAAAAGGCCATTAATTACCTGGTGGTGGCTCTTGGACAATCAGTCCTCCAGAGAGCGTCCGGATAGGTGACAGCACTTCAGGAAGAATGGCTTGCATGAACTGAAGGCGGAAGTCATTTGGGTTGAACACAAAATCTCTTTCATGAGCAATTTCTTGAAGCTCTGCTAGGTCAGCATTTCTCGACCCAACGGCAAGGGTCACTATCCGGTTCCTTTTCATCTCCACTGCGGCTTGGTCAACAGCATCCCTGGACTTACCCCCAGTGATGAGCACCAGCATGGGGAGCACCCCTTCCTCTATCCTGCACCCGGCAGCACTGGTGAAGAAGTTGTTCCTCACAAAGTCCAGTGCCGAGCCAGTGTTGAGTGTTGTGCCACCCATGAGCTTCATCTTCCTCACATTGGCCATCACATCCTTTCTGGTCTGGTGGGTGTTAAAATAAAACTCTGGCTTCACAGTGTCTGCGTACTGTGCCACTGCCACTTGGATCAGGTCGGGTCCAACCTCCAGCCTTTGCACAATTTTGGCAACGAAATCTCGAATTGCGTTAAAGGGGGCGGCCCCCAAAGCAGTTGAGCCATCTATCAGGAAGACTATATCCTTCTTGTTCACTTCAATAACTGCAAGTAACACATGAACATCATGTTAGCCTTCAAAACACTGCATCAAATCTATGTCAACAGCTCAGCAATGTTCAGGACCTCTTGTTTGCTTGGAGTACTGTTACTCTCAATGCCTTTAAAAAGGTCTTGTTTTCCAAACAGAATTATTTCTTAGGCTGTAGCAGAGGGCTAATAATAAATCTGACTCTTTCCCCTTTCTAAAACACTGAAGAGTTGAAGAGTTGCAAAAACTGTGATTTTTACACAAATATTAAAATACATGTACATGTTAAAGCAAGAATGAAAGGCAGTAAGGAGAAATCTTGGCACTCAGAGGGCACATGAGATAAAATAAGCCGTTGATGTTCCTTCTATCTGCAGAGGAACCACTTGAATGGTGGTGGTTTGGTATGAGAACTATGACGTTCCTGAGAGCAATGACACAAGGAAAGAACAGTCTCCTCCTACTCAACATACCTGGGTTTTGGGTCTTCACATCCTAAATCTTATTCCTTATCAACAAAAACAAGTTATGATTTTTCTTGGCACAGCTGGCCCAGTCATGGATGGGCTGGATTATATTCTGGTGGCCATGTCTTTAATAAACACGTTCCCTGGGCTGTAACTTCTGAAACTTTATTATTGATGGTGGCACAGGACACAGAAAGAGCACAATTAGCTTTCCAGTGCCCTGGCTAAGTTTAAAGAAAGATAGTTAGGGAGGAAAAAACCCCTGTTGTGTTGCATTGGAACCAAAGCATCATCATATTTAATACAGCAAATGTATTTCTTTAAAAGGTAAATATTAACAAGACCAATATGATTGTGATAACAGCATTATACATGATTATCATGGTGCCTAATCTTAATACCATCTTTTAGACAAATCTTCTCACATCATCACCTCCCTGATTTCATGCCACTGACGTGAGAGAGGAAACCTTGTGTTGCTTCCAAGTTATGCTTGAGCACTACGGATCATTGTGTTTTGTCGGACTTGGTGTATCCTTAAATCACCCACCACCTAAGAGCTCCTGAGATGGGTTCAAGGTTCAAGGAGGAAGGTCCATCACCTCCCAGGCTCACTACCACACCCAGTGCACAGCCTGGGGGGAGAGGACACCTGGCATCGTGGGGATCTCACACCCCTCAGGGCAAGCGGTAGCAAACACTGCCTTGTCCTGCCTGGATGGAGAAGAGCAGCCCCCAGCCCATCAGGGCTCCTCTGTGTGGAGGCTGTTTGCTTTGGATTTCAACAAAGAACAAAACTTTGGCTGCAGTCCTCCTTGGCCAGACACCAGCTGGCCACGGATAGTGGTGCTCCCAAAGGCTGGGTGCTGTCAGGTTTCTCACTACAGGTGAGTGCCATGAGACTGGGCTGCCCCAAGGGGTGACTTGGAGCTGGGGGTGACATCTGTTACTCAGCTGCCCCTCTGCCCTCAGACCCTGAAAGACCTGCCTGCACCAGCAAGTGTGAGCCTTTGCAAACGCCTCTCATTGAGTCGTGCTGGAAATAGTTTTGTTAAGGACCAATTGTAAAAAATGGAAGTTTAAAATTGCCCGCCATGGTGCTGTCAGACATACAATGAGGAGGACGTGCACAAAGCAAACATGGTGGTGCGCTCCCCAAGCCATAACCTCGAGTGAGCTGCCAGTGGCCTGCAATTGGCTGACCAGGCTGTCAGAACAGAGCTACACACAAAGCAACAAGGGTTTGTGTAAATGATCCCTTTCCCAGAGCTATGATTTCCAGCATTCATCCCTCCAGCCAGGTTTTGTTTCCTTCTCAGTTACTCCAAGGAGGAGAAGGCTGGAAACAGGAAACTTTCCAAATGGATAGCAAGGGCTGACATTGCTGCTTTGTTATCACCCAGGAGAAATGTCCAAAGCACATCCTTAGCTTGTCAGTAGCTAGAAACCCAGAAGTAGAGACCCTGGAAACTTTTGACTTCTGGGGGAAACATCAAAGTGGCTTTGGAAAGATGAGGGAGGCTGGGAAGGAAGAGTTCCCTCTGCTTCTCATTCCTGTTGCAGCTCTCAAATCCTACAGTATTTATTCACAGAGGAATGCAAGAACCAAACCCAAAACACACAGGAAGAAACAACCCATGGTGCTGGTTTGCATGGACACAATTAGTGCAAAAGCCTTTAAGTAGGGCTGTGCACATCTCATAGGGTTTAATCCAAAGCCCTGTAAAGCTGATGGCAAGTCTCCCAAGAATTTCACAGGATTTGGGATCAAAGCATTGTATCTTTGACTCTCAAAGTTGGGAATGTTGGAGGGTGTCAGTGCTGAACCCAGCCTTGCATAGTTCCATCCTCATTGCCGTGTCAGCTGTCTGGTGAAGCACCTCAGCTAATTTAATCATCCAATTTCCCCCAGGAGGTGAAGGAGCAGAAAGGCACTTTGGAACATCCTTCATCCCAGGATGAACAGCCCGAGAGCTAAAGTAAAGCGAGATGTCTTCAGTATTTCATAGGAGCATTTGGCACTCAGGGTTTGGCATCCCTTTTGGGCTGCAGTGTTTCCCAAACTGCTTTACACTGCAGCCTTCCAAGTTGCTGATGTGAATCAAGCAAACCATTCAAAACTGATTTCCATGGGTGCCAGGGGTAGGAAATTCCCTAAAGCTCCTTTGAAAATATCAACTTCCCCATTTAGCACATCCATTGGTGTGTAACTGTACAGGCTGATGTAGCACCTTCCACAAATGAGCTGGCACTTTAAGTGAGAAATATGCAAGTGCAGATGAAACAAATGTACCAAATTTTTTTAATCTTGCCATTCAAACTGTAAAAAACCAGACAGGAGGAAAGAGAGGTTTTCCACTGAGTTGCACAGTGGATCCCAGCATACACAGTTTAGCTACACATGTGGACTTCATATTATTTGGCTAAATATGGTTCTTGTAGGGTGCTACAAGAAAAAGTTCCTAATGTTCTTTCCTGGAATAATCAAGGCAAGGTCATAAAATGATCTTTAAGGAAAATTCCTCCCTTTGATTTGAGCCACGGGACAGCAATCATGTTTAGGCATGGATCAGCGAAGACATCTGGAATGCAGTTTTATATGTCAACATAGATCATGAGGAACAGTGTGTACAGACCTCCAGACTGACAACAGGATCCCAAAAGTGCTGTTTGCATTAAGCATTCTGTTAATTAAGTGCAGCAGCTCCAGGCTGGCCCCTTCCAGGGGCCTCTGCAATATGACATATTGTGTCTTTCATAAATCACCTATTTGCCCCATAAATCCAGATATTCATTATTCCACTGCACCCAAGCTGATGCTAGTCCAGAAATAATGTCAGTGGGACTTAAGGGTGACAAAGTGACCTCAGTGGAATATTAACACCTGCATTTTTAATTACCTCATGGAAAGCTGTAAACTTTCTCAGCTGATGGATCAAGCGTAGGGATTTCACTTCAGAAGAACTAAGGGCTGTTGAGCCTTTAAGTTCAACAACACAAAAATGTCACCCTTTTACCAAGGGCAGCCCAGAGCTTCAGTGAGTTGTGAAATTTTACTGTTTAATCAAGCAGATAATTTCAAGTCTGGTACATAGGGATCCATTTAGCATTCCTGTTACCTTTCTCAGCGACATTTAATGGTCATGACACTTCCAAATGACATATAATGTAAGCTTACATGGCATAAATGTTTTTACAACTGGCAGTGCTGCAGTATTTACTCCCAGGGTGCTTAGATATCCCAATAAGGATTTTATGAGCTTTTTTATACTCTTTTTATTTTATACTCTGCTCCTGTCTTTTAAAACACCCCATGTCATGCCAGTTATTGTGACAAGGCCTCACAGTTTTTGAGATATAACCCACTGGGCCAATGAGTTTCTGCACAGAAACATCAATTCTTCATAACCAGACCAGAGAGATGAATTTAAAAAAAAAAAAAATTAAAAATAATTAAAGCTTTAAATATGCTTGTAAAACGTGCAAAAGCTCAATCATTCATCGATTCACTGAAATGCAAGGGTCTAGAATGGCATACATACCTTCAGTCACAATGGTTGGGGCCGCTAACAAAATGAGTCTTTGGGCCACTCCAACAATGTTGGGCAGTAATAATTCTTGAAGAGCATCAAGGTTATGGATATCCAGGGCAGTATAGGCGAAGCTTCCATCAGTAGCAATCTGCTGCAGCTCTGCACTGTCAGCATTCAGGACCCCAATGCTAAACGAAAATATACCCGCTTGCTTCACCGCTAACAAGCCCTCTCGGATATCATCACTAGACTCTCCACCACTTATCAGCACTAAAATCTGAGGCACCGCTTCCTCTATCCTGCTGCCTCCTGCCTGGGTGAAGAGGTTCTCCACCACAAACTCCAGTGCCGCACCGGTGTTCGCTTCCTCGCCCCCGCGGAAGCTGAGTGCCTTCACGGCATCCAGGACATCCGCTTTTGTGGAGTAGCTGTTCAAAGCGAACTCGGTTCTGGGTTGATCACTATACTGCACCACCCCAATGTGTATCTGCTGATCTCCAACTCTGAGGATTTCAATCAAATTTACAAGGAAATCGCGTATGGCTGGAAAATTGACACCTCCGATGTTGTTTGATCCGTCAATAAGGAAAATAAGGTCAGCAGACTCCTGAGCTTTAAAAAAAAGAAATGCAAAAGGTGAAAGCATTAAAATGGGTGATTACATGCAGTTGTAACAGTGTTCTGACATGTTTCTTGGAAAACCAGTGAGAAACACGAAAATGAGAAAACAAAACAACGTGATAACTGAGGAGGTGACTTTTGCCTCTTAGTTCTGCATTCTGATTGAATATGAGCTCTCAGGCCCTGCCCAGTCGCATCCACAATCCATCAAGGGAGGGCTTGAGTGGGCCCAACACAAGCCAATGGCTGTAGTAACATGGGGGTCAGCATTATTGGCATGCAAGGAGAAACCTTTGCAAAATACAGTTTTTGGAAATCTATATCCATTCCATCAGTGGCCAGTACCATCCAAATATTTAGACAGAGCCAAAAGAAAAAGGTGGATTTTGGTGGCAATTCATGCTGAAGGTAGAGGATGAGGAGGTTTTTATCATTGCAGCCTTTTATTTTTTGGGAGAAAAAAAGACAACATTTACTGGATGCAGGGAACGTTTCAGCTTCTCTGTCACAATTCTGCTCTTTTGCTGGTTAAACACAGAGGCTGAATATATGGGCTTCTCCCACCATGAAGAAGTATTGTTTGAAATGCATTTGTTAGAAACAATTAGAAAGGTTTTAGTTCTTTTTCTTGCACTGTAACTCTTTGACCAGCTGCCAGCATCCACCTGTTATTTGTCTAGCAGTCTGACCCACACAATTCTCAACCCAGGCCACATAGAAATTGTGTCACTTTAAATATTCTGCACAAAGATGGGTTGATAATTGCCAGAGGGGTCTGGTCTGTATTTTTCATATGGATTCTGGATATTCAATCAAGGAATGCAGAATCAGGTTAAAAAAGGGTGATGAAATCAGTCATGACACAATTATCCAACTCTAGTTGTTGTGACCATGCCCAGAGGATCACAAGCATTTGCTGAGAATATACACACACCAAACAAAACTTGTACATGGCATGAACATGGTGTTGAGGGGGAGTATTTTTGCTCTGAGACTTACCAAAGCAGACCCAAAATGCCCTGGTGTCTGCTCTTACTCCTTTTGCTCAACTAATTTTACCATCAACATCACCAAGAGCTGCATGCATGCAAAAAAGAGGGAGGGAAAGACCCCAAAGCATGCTCAGATTTTTCCATGCTATTACTCTCTGCTCTCATTAAGAACTCAAACTTCAGACTATTTGCAAATGACTGACAAGTGACATTTGGAAATCTCTCTCAGTCAGCTCTCAACTTTTGAAAGCCAAAGGTGAAACCAGCAGCAAAGCTGGCATGTGGTTTAGCAAGGCCAGGAATACACCTGAGGTCTTTGCTGCTAACCAGCGCTGCCAGTAATTAATTAATTTATTGCCAATTTAGTTGTTTTTCTAGTACACGTTTTCATACACCAGGAGACTCAAATAATGCTGCAATTCCAGCGACAAAAGAGAAGGTCTCCAGGTCACCATTACTCCCCTGGACCAACTCAGTGGCCAGTGTTGGCTCAGAGAACATCACCAGGATTCAGAATTTCAAGGAGCTCCAGGATTTATTTTTCCACCAAGGTAAAATTTAGGGGTGCCTAGGCTTGGTTTTACTGAGCCATTTTCAGTTGCAATGTACACGTTCTACTTCATCATAAAAATGAAAGGGAAATCTCACAGTGGTTTTACCCAGGGCTGCTTTAGATATCCTGGATATCTTTTTGGAGAAACAAGACTCCAGGCACTAATGGGTTGCTCCTGCCGAAGAGAAAATAGATATGAAACAGATGCGTTGGATAATTTGTCATCACTGTAAAAAAACCTTGTACTTCAGTGCACATTTATGGAACAAGCTGGTGTGGAGAACAAATAAAAGCATGCTGGTTACACAACTAAGCAAAGAGGGTCAGATGAGACAGACAGCTCAGATTTAACAAATACTTCAGGGCAAACTCGGGGCTGACTGTTGTACTTACATGAGTCAGCTCCGGGGACTGCCACAGATCAACAGTTTTGGTTCCCTTTACTGAAACCACTACAGGACTGGGGATTTTTACTCATCCATTTCATTTTAGGGCTCGTTTCTAACATAGCATCCATGGCACTTTTATACATTTTAATGCCACATGTAGTTATCAGCTGAATAAATGACTTCTTAAACTCTTATGCAGCCATTTGTACCGTGCTTTGCACACTGTTATCGTCCAAGGTTTAGGACCTGTAACATCTTTTCCCATGTTTAACAATACCCTGTGTATCACCCATGCAAGTCACACACGGACAACACTACAATAGTAGAATTAACTTAAATTTGTGTTATAGGATGGGAACGAAATGCTTGCAAAAAATATCTTTAAACAGAAACAAACTTGGAAATGCATGATATACACAAAGTAGGAATTTGGCTTTAAAGCTTTTAAAGGAAGGTCTGTGTGATTCCAGATGTTTCCATTCAGTGGGGTTACCTGCTGGCATGGCCCAGAGGAGAACAGCCAGCTTCCAGAGACCGATTCCCCAGTTGATTTCAATAGGGAAGCACTGGGGTCCTTCATGGCTAAGATGCCCAACAGCCACTGGAATGCTGTCAGCAGATTGGGTGTAACATTCATTTTCCACATATATTGGTGTCATTTCCTTAGCATTTGTGAGCCTTTTGTCATGTTTGTGGGGCAGCTACTCCCCTGGGGCTTTCCTGTGACCTGGATATTTGTCCTGTCAAGCGCTTTGCACAACAAAAACACACATGAGCACAGCCTTTTGGTGTTGCTCGGTGCCATGCAGTGATGGAGAGCACCCAGTGGGACTGGCGTGAGGGTTAATTAGGCAAGACAACACAGGGGGATTAATGTCACACTGCCTCATCACACTGCTGTGGCCTTACATTGCCCCACAAGCTCTTGACCTTCAGATGGAGTCTCAGGAATAAAAAGAAAGGTTTGATCCCCAGGACTTCTGTTTTGAAAAACAACAAAGCTTCTCAGAAGGCCCTTGCCATGCTGGAATTTTATAAACAGAGAAGGGATGGAGGAAGACTGTCTTTTTTTTTTTTTCCAGGGAAATTAGGCCCTGTGTTGCAGTCAGTGCAGGTCTGTTGAAGCCAATGTGGTTTGCAGGGAGGTTTCAGTTATGGGAAGGGTCCTGTGCTCCAGCAGGTGGAAGCCATGGGCTCGTAGAGAAGACTCTCCATCCACACACCTCCAGGTGCATGAGGAGAGAGGCGAAGGGGTGAGAGAAAGCTCAGGGGTGAGCTTGCAGCAGAGAAATTCCCCACCCAGCTTCTTTTGCTGTTTTCAGCCAAGAATGTGACTTTCTGGAATGGCACACTGCATATCTCTCTGTGCCCCAACCTGGTTCTAAGGGGACATCCATAATGATGTCCCTGCAGCCAGCAGCGACCTTCTCGGTCTCCAGAGGATTTTTGGTCAGGATCACCATCAGGTCTGGTGTGTTCATCCCCTGTTTCCTCACCTTGGGAGTGAACAGGAAATGGCAATTTGCTAACTGTGCAGAGCTCCCTAATCTTAAATTTCCGTGCCATATGTGCCAAAGGATGGCCCCCACAAGGCAACACCGCCCATTCAAGGATTCCTGCCCTGACTCCTGGCAGCCCTAGCTCAGTCTGCAAACAACAGCATCTCGGCAGCTGCAAACACGGGGCCACACGCTTCAAACCTTTGTTTTTAAACCTCTGAACGTCCATCTCAGTCTTGCCCCTACAGAGTGGCAATGCCAAACAGCACAACGCCAGCCGATACCACCAGTCAGCCATTACCTGTGATGTCTTTAACCAGTCCTTTGGCTCCAGCCTTTTCTGGAGTCATGGAGGAGCGGACACTCGCCACTAAGTCTCCAACTATGCCGTGGAGAGTGGTAAAATTCTCTAGGTTGAAGCGGTGTGTATCAAGGGGTTCACTCGCTACTTCCCGTAACTCCCCTTCCACAGGGTCCTGAACGCCGACCGCAAACAAGTTTACATGGGCCGAGTTAAGGACAGATGAGGGCAGAGCCACATCATCCCGGGGCTGTCCATCTGTTAGCACTATAATAACCTGGGGCACGCCTTCACTGGCTCTGCTTCCAGCAGCTTTAGTGAGGTGCTTCTCAATTAGGTACTCTAATCCTTTTCCAGGCTCGGTGCCGCCCCCCATGTAAGTCACGTTGGCAATATGGGACAGGACATCCTGGGTGGAGAGGTAGGTATTTAACTGGAACTCTGTGTGGGGATTTCCGCTGAACTGGACCAGGGCAAAGCGAAAATCATTTCCTCCCACATCTAAAGCTTTTACAACATCATACAGAAACTCTCGAATGAGTTGGAAGTGTTCCTTCCCAACGCTCCAGGAGGAATCCACTAGAAATATTATATCAGCCACAGCAACGGTTTTGACAGCTTTAAGAAAACAGATGGGGGTTTAGGATTTTCTATCGGTCAGCACAAGCATGCCTCCTCCTCCTCCTCCTCCTCACCCAAATAACCAACAGCCTCCTTAGCATAGTAAAGCTCAGCTTCCCCTTATCGCCCGCAGCAAAACAAGAAGTGCTGGTGAACAACCAGACAGCCACCAAAGCCCTGGCACCGCAGTGCTGGGGGACAGGAAGGGACAGCATGCGACCTGCCCCGCCCAGAGAGGGGGAGCCAAGGTGCTTCTCCCCTCCTACACCCTCACCCATGGGTTTGGGCACAAGCCCTGAGCCACACAGAGCCATCAGTAGCTTCACCTGTGAATTCAGGCTCATCGTTTCCAGCTGCCCATGCCTCTTGCATGGTTTTTGCTGACTCCATGGCAGTGGTCAGGGAAGGAAGGACAGCTTGGTTTAAGCAGCCTGGGTGCTGGAATGAGTTTTCCCTATTTTACTTGCTGTTAACACCCACTTAGTGACACCAGCTCTGGTCCCAAAAGCGCCAGCACCACCTCTTTAAACAGCCTTTCTGCAGGTCAGTGGCAGTGCTCTTCTCATTGCTAAAAGCCTTCCTACACATGCAGGGAGGGCAGAACAGCTCTGCCCAGGAGCAGACCCTCTCAGGACCACCCTGAATGCAGGTCCCACACCCTGGTGCCTTGCAGAGCATCTTCCAAGGCGCGGCACCCACCAGTGACATGCTCAGGGAGGCACCGTGAGTGTTGGCCAAGGCCTTGGTCCCAAGGACCCTCAGCAAGGTGGGAGCTGAGGAGCAGAAGGTCATCCATCCACAACATCCCATGGACATGCATGTTAAACATCAAACAGTGCAAATGAGTGGTTGAACAGGGCCAAAGGCAGGTGAAGCAGCCAGGGCTTACCTGCTTGCTGCTGGGCACCAACTGAGCCAAAGGCTGAGAGCAGGAGGCAAAACATTGCCACGAGGGGCAAATGTCGATGTTTCCTCATTTTGCTCTTTTATCTGAGTTTTCCTTTTATTCTCTTTGTTTCAAAGCACCTGACGTGAGACCTAAGGGAGGAAAACAGGGAGAGTGAGAAATAGCAGCAGTGCTGGCCAGGCACAGATGAGGCATGAGGTAGAAAAGTCAAACCATGAGGGTTTACAAGGCTTTTGTGGCACTTTGGCAGGAAAAAAAATTCTTGCTCAACAGTCTGCTTCGTAGCAATCATCCCTTTGGAAGAGAAATCCTCATTCACATAATGAACCTTTAATCACCTCTGTGGAATTAGATTTTTTTTTTGCCTGTGCTGTCCCAGGCAATACATAATACATAGGAAAATGCTTAGGGTTTCTACTACCAAAATACACTGTGGCCTCTCACCTGCCCTCCCCAGCCATGGATGACCAGCTGATACATCTTGGCCAACATCCTTATGTCGCTGTTGAGCGCTAGCTGAGTGCAAGAACCAGACTGGATCGGGTGAGGCGGAATTCTTATTTTATTATTTAATTCTAAAACTTATATAGACTTTTAAAAGTTTCTCCGGATTGGGTCAATTCAAAACCTCCCCCTAGGCCCATAGGCCAGGTAGAACTGTCCATCTTTCCAGAGACAGTTTCAATAACATCCAAACCTTATCTTTATTTATAGAACACAGGGAGAAGAAGAGAAAAATTCCCATGGGAAAGAGTCTGTGCTACCACATCCTTCCTCTTGCTGTTGCCTTTTCTCACTTTATTTCTTCCAAACACCACAATAATTGCCCTGAACATCCCCTTTTGCCTCAGCTCACCTTTTCAGCTGTCCCAAATATACAAATGGAAATTTAAGCACTCCAGACCCAAGTGAGCCACGTGATCTGGCTGCACAGCAAAAAGCCCTTGGACTCCCCTAAGCTCAGAGCCCCGATTGTGGAATAGCCTGTGCTGGCTGATCATATTTTGGAAAGGCACCAAGAATAATATTTTATCTGTTGGAGCCAAAAATATAATTTAAGCAAGTTTCTTATCTGTGATCCACCTGGCAAGCCTTCTGAAACAACGTCTCTGCCATGAAGGCTGTGTTTCTGTTGTCATAGAGATGACCAATTTATTATTTAATCTTCATTTGCAAGCCTCCATAGCAGAAACCAGCAAGGCTTGCTTAACTGGGAAAATATCCTCCCAAAAGGGAACACAGTGATTTAACACCTTTCATTCCCCAAAGGAGCTCAATTACTCAAATCAGTCAAAAGCAACTCCACTACATCAAACTGTTAACCAGGTCATCATAAAAGAAAAAAAGTGATTTGATTTTCTTATTACCACCCTTGCCAATTCCATCAATACAGACAGTTATGACCAATGCAAGAACCTAAGAGTGCTAGGGGGAAGAGTAACTCTTTTTTTTTTTTTTTTGAGGAAAACTGTGGTAATTATACTGATGGCCATTGTTGGCATGGCTGGAAACAGAATCAAGAGTTGGGAATACAGGAAAATTTGGAAATAAGCAGCTAACCCACTTCCACTGAAGAGACACTCCTCAGGGATATCAGATGGCAGTTCTGTGGAAAGGAAGGGACAACTTCCAACTGGTTTCCTGCAACCCAATGTGATCCTGACACTTCCTGTGGCTCCCTGCATGTCAAAGCTGGGCTGGGGTCTGGTCTTTCTTGGGAGAAGAAATTTGCAGCACAGTCTTCCATGTGCTCCAGATGGAATTTATGAATGTCCTATAGCATGAGTCTGGGAAAAGCTCTCCTCTGCCTTTCCTCCCCAACATTTGTGAATAATAATAGTAATAATAATACCAGGTGGAGAGACATTGAACAGGCCCCCAGAGCCAGCAGCTAGCACTCAATGTTAATTAAGTCATGGCAAAGTCTTCCCTTTTATTGGCAACCCCTCAATTTATACAAGGCAGCTGCTGCAGCCCAGAGGTATCATTGTCATTCCTAAAGAGCCTAAACCATCACCTTTGTGAGCTGGCTCACATCCATCCCCCTGGCTGTTCCAGTGCAAGCCAAACCTCCCAGTGCCTCCAGCAGGAGCAAACCTGCTCGGTTGGACTGTGTCCCTGATGGGCAGCTTGCTCCCAGAAAAAATAGTTTCACCCAAAGGACACATGGAGAGGGCTCGTCCCCTGAGCACACAAATACAGGAAGGTCTGTAGGTCCCACAGCTGAGCTCTGCAAAAAGCACTGAGCTCATGAGAACCACCCACCCAACCCCATGGGAGAGTCTTCTCTCTGGGAAGAGGCTTGTGGAAGAGCTGCAAGTTTTTGAGTGGGATTTGCTTGCAGCATCCATTGGGATTGTATAGAAGCCTAGAAGAGCTTAAAGCACTGGACAGCACTCTCAGGCACAGGGTGGGATTGTTGGGGTGTCCTGTGCAGGGCCAGGAGTTGGATTTTGATGATCCTTGTGGCTTCCTTCCAGCTCAGGATATTCCATGGTTCTGTGATTCAAGATGTGTATGTCTCAAACCCCGATAGCTGTGGAGCCAACCAGGGATTGTTGGTAACAACAACCAAGGATTGTTGTCAATAACACACTCTGGGAATAAACAGGATGTGGCTGGAGAAGGGGCCACATGGAGGTAGGGCAGCATTTTATGGGACAAACATCCTTATCCTGGCTAGGGGAGATAAGCACAGCACAGGGATGATGTTGAGGAGCAGGAAGACCTCCGGAGCGCCTTGACCCATTTCAAGAAAGGTCTAGGAAAAACTTGTTAATTAATTTGCATAGAAAGTGAGACATTTATCTCCAGGGCAAGGAAAATACATCTATAAGAGGTACCCCCATGAAGCCCAGGTGCATCTGTGCTCCTGAACACCCCGTCAGCTGGATCAGTGCTGGAGTCAGGAATGGTGATCTCTCTTTCTCCCTTTCTTTCTGTCTCTCCTTTAATCCATCTCCCTCTCTCTCTTCCCTTTCACTCTGTCCTTTATCCAAAAGCCACTGCCACGTGCTTATACTGAGATCAGAGAGATCAGGGACTAACATACCAAATTCCACACCAAGTGTGTAATTTATTAATAAAACTTTGTAAGCTTTTGCAGGCCCTCTGACTTTTGTCTTTTCCTTCAACCAAGAGCATCTACAAACCTTGGGAGCCCCCTTCCCCTTAAGGGTGGGATGCCAAAGAGTGAAAATGCTGCTAGCAATGAATGAAAAACGTGAAATAAAATGCATACTAAGGAAAACCAGCCCATTAAAGTAATGTGTGCTGTAAAACTGCGTATATTTCTTTCCCAAAATGCAGGAAGTTATGTTATCATCCTGTTTATTAGCTGCTGGCAGCCAATCCCTCTTCAGTCACAACAGCTGGGGATGAGCAGAGTATCAAGATAAACCAGTGAAAATTGATGTCTTGCTGGCTAAAAAGTGTCAGGACTGAAGCAAACATTTGGGGGCTTTTTTGGTTTTAACATTGAGCAGCTGCTCAGAGCCTGTTTACAGCCATGAAATGTAGCTGAAGGGAAAAGTGAAAGTCACTCGGGCAATGGAATCTTCCCTACCCACAGGATCACCCATGATCTCCCATAGCAGTAGGAAGCTGAGATTTTCCAGAGTCACAGAATTGTTTAGGTTGGAAAAGACCTCTGAGACTGAGTCCAACCTGTGCCCGATCCCCACCTTGTCACCCAGCCCAGAGCACTGAGTGCCACATTCAGGTGATCCTTGGACACCTCCAGGGATGAGGAGTCCACCATTCCCTGGGCAGCCCATTTCCCGTCTTTCCCCATTTTATCCTTTAGGAGGCTTCCAGATCTACTTCCAGCTTTCTCTGTGACCTCCATCATGGTATTTATAGTTCTGTGCAAGCAGAGGGGTTTGTCCATCAACAAGAGATGAGCTTTAGCATCACACAAAATCATCCTAAAGTCATAGGTGCTACGATTAGTCATCAGAAGGAAAAAGGCAGCAAAGTCTTGCAGGAAGAGGTGATGGATGTCTCTTAGAGATTGACAACTAAAGGAAAAGAAGAGCCTTTAGAAAGAGCTGTTCCCAAGCAGGGTTTTCTCTCATAGCCCCCTCTCCATGGCACTCATTAGCTAATGAGGAAGAGTTGGGTGCTTGCAGAAAGAGATGGGCAAGGAGATGATTTTCCTGTAGGGGATGGCCCTTGAGAAGAAGAAGATGCAGCAAGGACAGCAACTTTTTTGTAAAGGAAATGTTGTGGGGGTTAGGTGGGTGGAGGTAATTTTTTTTTTCTTTGGCATGGGGAGTTCACCCAAAACTCTACTCAGATCAGTTTTGACTGAGCCAAATCCCTGGCTCCGTGAGAAGAGTGGGTTTAAGACAGTAAATGATGTGATTTTTATTGCTTGGCTTGCCTCAGTGACGCACAAGAAGTAATTTCCGTTGCTCAATGTGTTCTTGCTTTGTGTCCCAAATTACCACTGGTCACAGAAGCTGGAGGTGGCACCAGCTTGCAGGGGATGGATGATAAAACCAGAGATGCGAACTCAGGCCAATAAATTTTAATACTTGGTCATGGTAAGTATTTGTTTTGCAACTTTATTCTCTGGCACTGTTGGGTTTTCAAGAATGTATTTTCAACGAGGCAATTTAATTGTGGATTTATTTCATTTTTTAAATGAAAAGTTCCTTGTGGTCCTGTGGGGTGAAAGCTCTAGTGAAGCTTCTGCTATATCCACTTCAAGCTGGAAAAATATGCTGAAAAACCTGACTGCTGAGTGCCTTTAGGAAAGGAAAGAGTTTTCCTGAACTGTTAAATTTGCACCAAAACCCGAGGAGCCAATTTCTTCATGATTCATGTGCTAAAAGATTAACTTCTGTAGCCTTCAATAATCTGAAAGGTTTATGTCTGTCTAGAGTTTATATAGTGTGTGCCGACCTCTTAATATTACAGTATTTCATCAGAAGAAATACATCTGTTCCTAATACTGCTCTCAAAAAGCAATCATTTCTACCCCCGACACAATGAAGTGATTTCCTTAAATATTTTCCCCAGCAGCTATTTTTTGCATATATTGCATACTTCTCTGCACATAAAATTTGACATTTTACTTTTTTTTTTCCTTTGAGTGGATGTTTCAAATTCACTTTCTAAGCAGTTGTTTGCTTGTGTGTGTTGGGGTGGGTTTTTTTCACTAGAGCATAGTTAAAATAAAATAGATGGGATATTGAGAAGGAAGTCTTCCCTGTGAGGGTGGTGAGGCCCTGGCACAGGGTGTCCAGAGAAGCTGTCGCTGCCCCATCCCTGGAAGTATTGAAGGGGGCTAGAACAAAATTGTTTTTAATGTCCCTTCCACCTAAACGATTTTGTGATTGTATTTATGACATTTGTTCCCATAATCTCCCCGTTCCTGTGACACATTCCTGCTGGAAAGCTGAGCGGCCTCTGGGAAGGAGTAGAGCATGGCAAGCATGGTAGGCAGAGCCATGAATGGCACATTTTCTGGGGATAAATGGCCTGGGTTTGGGCTTGGCCTTGTGCAGCTTTCCCAGCTGGCACAACCAGATACCTTTGGGATGCCTTACTGCTCCAGACCACAGGATATCTGGTCCAATTTTCCTGCCCAGCCATGGAGCATTCCCCAAAAATATATCGACTAAAAAGCTGAGAAGCAAATGCAGCCCTTAAATTCTTTTGTGCATGGGGGGTGGATCATGCTGTACTGGGAGAAAGAGGTGGATTTGCAGTTGGGTCCCAACAGCTTTTCCAAAAGGGGGCCAAGGAGAGCAAAGCATCATCCCATAGCTGGTGCAGGATACTCTGAGTATCCTCTAGGCCCATCTAGAAGTCACTCTCATGGGGATGTCAGAGTCAAAACAAAGAGGCTTCTGCCTTCACCTGCATTTGCTTTGGGGGGATTTTTCCTTGTCCATCATCACCCTGTTTCCCAACTCAGCTGTTCAGCCTCATATTCCCTTGGCTTGGCTGCTCTCTGCTGTATCCACAGCCATGGGAGGCAGCAGTTGTAAGCCCTGCCGGCGGCTTGGAAGTGGACACCAGCCACCCAGAACAACTACTTGCATCCCCAGCAGTGGGATATGATTGCAGTCATGGCTATGGAGCGAGCGGCTGGGAGAATCAGCTCCCAAAATCCTGATGTGGAGCCAGGGAGGTGCAGATTGCCCTCTGGAGGTGAGGCATGCTCCTCTCTCACCTGGATGAATTCCCCCTTAAATTTCATTGAGCTGGAGAAAATGTTAGCCAAAAGCCACTCCCGGCGTGACTCTGAGGCTGAATGCCATGATTTTTCCATGCGAAAAAAGCTTGGTCACCTTTTCAAGGGATGTAAGTGTCCCATGCCTGGCCACCTCTTCATCACAGAGCACTGAATCCCGCCTGGCTCCACAGCCTTCGGGAGACGCAAAGCTATTTCTAGAGACTCACGATGAGCTGAATAGGACAGATCCTGGATTTATTCATGGCTCCAGATGGAGACATTTAAATTTGTCTCAGCTCTTTTGAAGTGTAAACGTTGCTGCCAAGTGCTACTGGGAAGGTGAGGCTTCTGCGGTTGAGGGTTGCCCCTGAAAACATTTATTCCTGTAAAGGCAGACCTGAACATTAAAAAAAATCAAGCCTGAAAGGGTGGAAAAAAATCTCCCTGCTTTTGCAAACTACTGGAGCTCTGATTTTTGAAAACCAGTGTTCAGCAAAGCAATAGATTTACAGAGCTTCTATATCCTACTCAGGCAAGTTCCCTGGGTGCTAGAATTTCATATGAATCACATATTCATTTCTGTCCTTCTAAGCGTGCTGTTGGCTTAAAATCTGGTTGTTTTCTCCATCCAAGGAGTGAGACTAAAATAGAGTCGTTAATAAGAGGAAAGGGAGTATTTGCTAAAAAAAAAAAAAAAAAAAAAAAAAAAAAAAAAAAAAAAAAAAAAAAAAAAAAAAAAAAAAAAAAAAAAAAAAAAAAAAAAAAAAAAAAAAAAAAAAAAAAAAAAAAAAAAAAAAAAAAAAAAAAAAAAAAAAAAAAAAAAAAAAAAAAAAAAAAAAAAAAAAAAAAAAAAAAAAAAAAAAAAAAAAAAAAAAAAAAAAAAAAAAAAAAAAAAAAAAAAAAAAAAAAAAAAAAAAAAAAAAAAAAAAAAAAAAAAAAAAAAAAAAAAAAAAAAAAAAAAAAAAAAAAAAAAAAAAAAAAAAAAAAAAAAAAAAAAAAAAAAAAAAAAAAAAAAAAAAAAAAAAAAAAAAAAAAAAAAAAAAAAAAAAAAAAAAAAAAAAAAAAAAAAAAAAAAAAAAAAAAAAAAAAAAAAAAAAAAAAAAAAAAAAAAAAAAAAAAAAAAAAAAAAAAAAAAAAAAAAAAAAAAAAAAAAAAAAAAAAAAAAAAAAAAAAAAAAAAAAAAAAAAAAAAAAAAAAAAAAAAAAAAAAAAAAAAAAAAAAAAAAAAAAAAAAAAAAGGAAAGAGGAAACTCCCTCAAAGATCAATGACTCTTTATGTATAGTAACCGGAGCCTCCCGGAGCCTCTCCACCCAAACAAATCGGCTCCTTAATGTGGAACACAGATCACTTAAAAAGGTGGAAAAAGTGATGGGCATGCAGAGGGGTAAGGCTGGCTGTGATTCACGGCGGGGAGCAGGCACGCAATGCCACCCGGCGCCGTGCACGCCCAGCAGGGCTCACCCCTTTGCTGGAAATCCAATGGGGAATACAATCCAAGGCTGGCAAGGCTGTGCAGTTACCACAGTTTGTACTGTTGGAAGGAATAAGATGTTCCCTTCCCTCCTGTTCCTGGACAGGCACGTAGCATAAGTAGAAGAGGAACATAATTTTTTAAATTTTTTTCCCTCCTCCTTCACATGTGGGAATAAAGCGGAGGCTGGTTTAGCTCACCCTGAAATCAGGGGAAGTTACTGCGTTTGAATGGAAAATTGTAGAGATGTTTGAAAAACCAGAAAGGGGACTGGGGAGGGTGCTGGAAAGTGGAAAGGGAATGAATGAACGATGGTGTGGTGGCAGCAAGCACCCAGCCCTGCACTCCTGTCTTAAACACTGTCACAGCCCTGGCCATGGTCAACCTCTCTGCAAAGATGGAGTAAATTTGGGGATGAAAAGCCTGTTTCCCTGAGCTCTGACTGAAGGGATGGTGCCAGGGAGACGTGGAGTTGAGTCTCTCCTCTGCCACTGCATTCTTACATGACCTTGGAGGAATTCTCCAGCTCCCTGCAACAGCCTTAGTCTGGAGACATCTCTCTGCAAACTTCCTAAACTGGGTATTTGTGCCCCAGAAGCAGCAGTATATAATCAGTGTAATTATCCAACCACAAATACTGATTCTTTTTTCCTTAAACCAGCAAGAAACAGGGTAAAGCCAGAATTTTGAAAAACGCAGGATTCCTCCCCCAAGAGCGCACATGAATCCTCACAGCAACCAGAAATGAGCTGAGAGTTTCCCATTTCACCCACTGGAACCAGAGCAGCTTTGGCTACCCCCATTCCAGCCAGTTTTGGCCCTTTTGCTTGGTCAGGAAACCAGTTTGTACACAACCGTTTCTTGCCCCAGCTCCCTTGCAGCTTGGGAAGGGAGGGCTTTGCTGAGACCAGCAGGATGGTGGCAGGGTGTCTCCAGATTAGTCATAGTCATCATTCCCCCCCTCAGCAAGTCCCAGGAGGCTGAGGGCAACTGGGGCTGTGGGGGGAAAGGGCTCGGGAAGGCAGGAGGGAGAGCAGATGGGAGCAGTGGAGAGGGACGGTGGCTCCATGCACGGCTGGAGAGCCCTTTCTCTTAGGGGAAAAGCTGGTGTTTGGCTAATTTCCCTCTCTGTGGATGACCACAAAAGGATGAGGATTATCCTTGGAGCCACATGCTGGCTCACCCCAGAGCAGTGGGGACATGCCTGGCAGCAGGACCTGAGTGGCACAGCTGCGCACCTCTGCCGGGTAGCACGGCTGAGCACCTCTGCCGGGTTCATCCTACCTCACCTTGGGACAAGAGGGTTGAGGGTGGCTATCCAACACCAGTCAGCCCTGGGAGCAGGAAAGGGGCACTGAGACATCCCCTCAAGCACACTCCTTGCAGGGTCCCATTGATATCCCGACCTCCTTGTGCTGGTACATCTTCCCAAACCACCACATGCCCTTGGGGCATTACTTCCCGTGTCATCCTGCTCCCATCCTACCAAGCTGCTGCTGCAGTGATTCCGAGGCATCAAATGCAAAATCCACCCTGAGGTAGCAGGGGAAATACACTGGTCAGTGCTTCTGAATGGGTTTAGCTCCCCTGCAGTGGTGGGGACAGGAGTGCCCCCACACACCTGCGGTGCATCAGCTCCGGCAGGAGCTCCCGACGTGAGCAAGCAGGCAGCATCGCTCCGCTTTTCCAAGACTGATGCAAACCTGGGGATGGGTTTTGTCCAAAATTCCTTGAAAAACCCCCGAATACCACCACCCCAGCAAGGAGGGGAACCATGGCTTGGCAGCTGCTGAGCCTAGGCTGAGGGGTCCCACACGGAAAACAACACTTACCCCTGAGTGAACCTCCAGAAGAGTTGCTTATTCCAGGATTTTCCGCTCCGAAGCGCCTCTCACCCTTGCTTCATGGCGTGCGGTGCTACTCAGCCTTCCCAGTCCCCTCTCGCCTTGCTCAGTGGGGTGCAGGCACTGGTGGGATGAGGGAATGATGGGGCACTGGTAAGACGAGGGGACTGGTGGGGCGCTGGTCCCTGCGCGACGGCCGCCGTGGGTCTGAGCGAGGCCGGAGGAGGCAGCTGGCTCGGGAATGCCGGGGGGGCGGGCGAGCCGGCCTCGCAAATGAGATCCAGATGGTTGGTGCTGGCGTTCCCGGGGCTGAGGTCAGAGCTGCTCATCACACGCAGTCGTCGCCCCCGCCCCCCCGCCTCCGGGGACGCCTCCGCGCTGTGTGGCTTCCCCTCTCCTCGCTGGCCGTGCTGCTCCCTTGTTGGTGAGAAATAGATATTAAAATTAAAAATTAAAAAAAAAAAAAAGAGAGAAAAGAGAAAGCCCTGTGGAATTGGTGGAAGCTGATTTAACTCTGTCTTTTGGTTGGGAAAGGCTGGTCTTGGATGTTTGCAGGAGCCGGGAGTGTGCCACTGACCATACCAAGTTACGCAGGGCTCTGGAGCAGTGCCGTTCGGAGATGCTCGAGGCTGCGGGAAGCTCAGCCTCTCTCCCTGAAGGGTTACAACATCAGCACAGGGGGAGAGAGTCTCTTCTCTATTGCACTCTCCCATTAAACTGTAACAGCAGATTTTTATACCTACCCAGATGGGGAGGCAGAAGTGGGGGATTTATGTTATCCATAACTTATAAACCAAAGTTAACACCTTAGCATAAGGATAAGTATTTTAAAAGTCATATAGGTTTAAAGGAAAAGTTTAAAAGGCAACAAATCCAGTCTGCAAGTTCCTCACTGGTGATTTTTAAATTTTTTTAAACACATGTGAAGTGAAAGAATACTTTAACCTTTTATTAAGCAGAGCCTAATAAATTTGGGGCTAATTTTATTCCTGTGCCTTGAGCAACAGCAGATCACTGGCCAAAGTTAAACATTTCAGGCTGGACTGGGTTGTGTTTTGCAATAAACACTGGTATGGAAACTTTAACTCTTATCTCTTGCTCTTCTTTGGTTCCATATAAGGCTGGAGTGGAGATGGCGTCCCTGGAATCAAATAGTCAAGTTCTTTTCTTTTCCAAGGAGGATTTATGATGTTTGCTCTTGGGTTTGTGCTGTTTGAAAGACGAGCCACATAAAGAAATAGCTGGAATGCTTCAGGAAAGTGCTGAGCCCTTGGACTGAGGCAATAACTCCTTTTAGGAATCGTGCTTGGCTTGGTGCTGGCAGAGACTGAAGACACAGTGGGATCCAGAGTGAAACTCCCCAGCCTTGTGCCCAAAAGCAAGCAGAGTGTTGTGTCTTCCCTCCAAAATCTGTCAGGTTGGAGCTTACAGGCAGGGAGTTCCCAAATAATAAACGAGTCTGGCAAAAGGGAGCTGCAGCTCCTCGCTGGGTGTCAGTGGGCATTGAAGAGGGGATGGTGGAAATGGGAACTGCTGGAAAGCCATGGCAAAGAGCTTTTTTTTTTAACTTATTTTTATTTTCACCCAGGGTGAGAGACAGCTGCTAAAAGGTAAAATACATATCATGGAGGAGCATAATGTGGGCAGAAGCATCCAAACCAAAGGCCTTTCCAAGTGATTTCAGCTGTCAGGCAGAGTTCAACTGGGATGCCCCATCCCTGAAAGTGTTCCAGGCCAGGTTGGACTGGGCTTGGAGCAACCAGGTCTAGTGGAAGGTGTCCTTGCCCACGGCAGGGGTATGGAACAAGGTGCTCTTCAAGGTCCCTTCCAACCCAGGCTATTCTGAGATTCAGTAAAGCAGGAACTTGAAGCTACAGTTGCTATTGTAATGATGAATTATATCCACCACTATGGTCTTGTCATATCAGTTCAACAGCAGCTGGGATCTGTGCTGCCTTTACTTCAGATCTGCCTTGAGAACCAGAGTTTTCTGTGCAGCAGTGAAGAAGTGCAGGGAAATACTTTTAATTGACTGAAAAAAAAACCAACCCAAACCCAAAAGAATAAACCACAGGAAAGCTCTATGCAAATCCCAGAACAGTAGTGAAAAACAGCCAAGTCAGAGAATTCCAGATAAATAATGTAACAACACTGGTAAAATGTGTGTGATCTGTGTTATGTGCCTATCACAGCTCAATTGAGAACATATTCAACTTGGGAGTTAGACTGATTTTTTTTTGTGTGCTGTCAGCATTTCTTCTTTTTTTTTTCTCTTTGTCTTAACATGGTTTTAATATTGAAGTGACTTTTACCAAGTGCTCCAATAATTAAATGAGGCTCCAAGAGCTCTTCAATTCCCATCTGGCTGCCTTTGTGGCTGTAATAACCAAGCTGGAAGATCTTCCTTTCCAAAAAGGGGCTTTATCACTGACACATAGTGGGGGAGCAGCCAGACAGGATGCTCAGGGCATTTTTGGGGTGGAGTTATCTTTTCCCCCTTTTCACTCACAATCCTTTACAATCCTTCCTTTCGCAGTTCCCTCTCTGTGTTGATGACTCCCTGCAAAGCCATCCCCATCCATCATGGGAACCCAGGCTGTGGCTGCTGTGACATTCTGGGGGTGAGTGGCACCCCTGGGCAGAGGGTGACATCTGCAGGGACAGGCTACTTTCCACCCCCAGACACCTAACAAACCCTCTGATAATTAGTAAAAGACTGGATCACATCACACTGGTAATTTCTAGAGGCAGCTGGGGCTAAGTTTAGCAGTATTTCCTCCCTGGTGCATTAATAACTAGACATGATTAATGCTATGAGTCAGGAAGAGGGTTTTGAGGAATTCTCTTTCTACTTACAACAAAAAATAAAAAGCCCTGTGTGCTACATCGTTTCCAGGATGCAAAGGTGACTTTGACGTCCTCCCATCCCCAGAACAAGGGTCCCAGCTTAAAAAAATCCAATGAAACTGGCAGAGAATGGTTAAATTTTGCAGTTCTTTTCTGATGTGCCTCAGCTGGGCCATTTCTACCCTGACTTAGGAAACTTCTGTGGATTTTGCCTGTGTGATTCAGGCAAAGCACAGGGTGGCTGGCTCCAGGTCCCTGACACATGGTGATACCCAGAAGCATCCTGCCTTGGCTCCATCCTTGAGCACCATCTGCTGGCTTTTCCTCCAGGGACTCCTCGGGCATCTGCCAAACCCAAAGTCATCTTTTTCCCCTCAAATAAAAGCTGTTCCTGCAAGACGGAGATGCTTCTTGCTCTGAAATTAGGGAGTACCACCAAAAGCAAGGGTTGCTCCCTTACTGTCCCATCACCAGCTGAGCATCTGCACAGTGGATCAGGGGTGCAGGGTCCCACCCCCCACAGCCCTATTTTAAAGAACAAACTCTTTTTCCTGCTTGGAAATCAAGGCAAGGAGCAGCTCTGCTGGGACAAGGGGAGGGCTGCAGATTGCATTTTAATTTTGCTTGTAATAGATGGTTTTCATTAGTTCCAAAGGATTTGCTATTGCTTTTATCCAAATGCCTCCCCAGCACCCCGGTTAGGAAGTGGTCCAGGAAATATTTTCCTGAAGTTTTCTTGGTTCTGCTTTTCTCCTACGTTTTCTCTTTGTCTGTCTGCCTTTGTGCAAATATTTCTTGATCAAATGACTCATCAAATGACTTTGGAACAGCCAGGGAAAGGGGCAAGAACATCTCTAGATGGGCAGGTCAGAGTGGGAATTAAGAAAATGTAAGAGACACTTGGCTCTGCCCTTCCCATCCTGCAGCACTGGCCAAGAATTTAAAACATCTCTGCAAAATCTCCCATCTTCACATCCCTGGAAGTGTTCAAGGCTGGATTAGATGGGCCTTGGAGCAATTTGGTCTAGTGGAAAGTGTCCATGTCCATGGCAGGTAGTTGGAATAAGATGAACTCTAGAGTCCCTCCCAACGCAAACCATTCTGTGATTTTATGATTCTATGACTTTTTTCCCCCTCTTTTAAAAAATCTCAGCAACAAAAACAAGCCCACACCAGGCTGTGTGCATTATCTGAGTGTATATACACACACTTAATCCATGCCCTGTAAAAGAGATCATAATTCAAAAGGTGAAACTTGGAGCTCTAACCAACCACATCCTGCAAAAAGCCCTTCTGCTTGAAGGGATTCCCAGCTTCTGTGATTTCAGGGAACAAGCTACTCTCAAGTATGTAAATAATGTGGATATTTTCCCCTCTAACACAATGCACAGCCTTTAGGTCAGTAAACTGTAATGTGAACTGTGATGCTCAGCTTCTAGGAAAGATAACTCAGCTCTTTTCCAGAATAAAAGATAACTGAGGGAGCATGAGACATGTTTTGGCCAACACAGACCTTGCCAGCCTTTGCTTTGGGTTACTCCTGTTTTCTTGTTTTAGAGCCTTCCAGGTGATGCCTTGCACAAGGGGATGAAAAAATCTTCCCAAGTCTTGGCCTGCATGTCCTGAGGCAGCTTGTGCTGCACAAAAAACTGTTTGAAATGGGCTGGATTTCAACAGTTCAATGAAACTTCCAACTTTTGTGATGGAAAAGCCTGTTACTAATTACAGGGAGAGAGGTGAGGTGGCTTGAAAAGAGCTGGAGTCAGAAGAACAGAGAAGCCAGAAATACTCACTGCCCACACGGACAGGATGATGTAACGGCAGACAAGCTGAAGAGGAATTATAGGGAACTATTCATCCTCAAAAAGGAATTGTAAGGAATTATTCATACCCATGAATGAGTGTTGTGTTAGTTGGGAAGATAGAGAGGGGAAAAATAGACCCGGGGGTTTGCTGTAGGCAGTTCCTTGGAAACCTGTGGTCATTGTGCACCTGTGGTGAAGATGAAAAATCGTGTATTATGGCAAAAGGGAGAGCAGAGCCCGGGAAATGTAGAGCTCTGTGTTGGTGTGCCCCACATCCCAGGCCCCAGGGGGATGTTCTTGTTATGGTTCTCTACTAAAGAGATAAGAAAATACATTTTTTGTCTTGCATATGTGGTTTTTTATATGATAGAATATTCCATGACTTTTCTTGCCTGTGAGTAGGGTGAGATGGAAGTTGAAGAGCAGCAATGCTGGAGTCTGAAATGACCTGTGGGGATCATGACCCCAACCTTGCCAGGGTTGCTGCTTCTCCCCTGGGGCACCAGGTCCTGAATCAGCCCTGGCCATGATTTTCTGACAGGGGGTCTGTCCAAAATGCTGCTTCTTTTTAATCTTTGGGACTAACTTGAACAGGCTTCATTCAGCTGTGAAAAATGGGTCACTCTCCTGACTTGAGCTTTGAATTAAGGGGAGGAAAAATCCCTACATTCTGCTCAAGGTGAGCACAGGGATTTGAGGAGGGTTGAATCCACTCTCCATCTCTTTCCATAGAATCACTAAAGGGTTTGGGTTGGAAGGGACCTTAAAGCTCATCCAGTTCTACCTCCTGCCATGGGCAGGGACACCTTCCACTATCCCAGGTTGCTCCAAGCCTCATCCAACCTGGCCCGGAACCCCTCCAGGAATGGGGCAGCCACAGCTTCTCTGGGCTACCTATGCCAGGGCCTCCCCACTCTCACAGGGAAGACTTCCTTCTCAATATCCCACCTTACCCTGCCCTTTGGCAATGGAAAACCATTTCCCCTCACCCTGTGATTCCATGCCTCTATTATAAGTCCTTCTTCAGATCTCTTGGAGCCCCTGTAGACACTGGAAGGTGCCCTAAGGTCTCCCTGAAGCCGTGGGAGTTCCCCTGGGTGGGCACAGGGAGCCAGGCTGCATAATCTTGCTCTCTCCCTTGTAAACTTCCTGTCGGTTGATGAGGGAGCTTAAGTAAACATCATCTCCACGTCGTGGCTGTTTTGTTTGGAGTTAATGTCCAAAAAATCCCAGGAAACAGCACGTATGTGGTCAGTATGTATTTATTCCTGAGGGGCTTGTCCACAATTTATACCGAGCATATGGAACAACTTGTGCTTGAGATGTTTGCCTTGAGATGTTTGATACATCTGGAGATGCCGTGTTTCTAACAAGGAGGTAAAAACTTTGGAAGCAAAAAGCCAAGGGTTTTTTCCGAATCCGTTTAGAAACTCACTTGAAGCTGGTCTAGGCAATTTTCAGTGTGATGGATTTTGCTGCATGAGAGCTCTGTTGGAGAATTTTTCTTAAAGCAAACATCAG
Source organism: Aleadryas rufinucha (assembly GCA_013397815.1). Lineage (NCBI taxonomy): Eukaryota > Metazoa > Chordata > Aves > Passeriformes > Aleadryas > Aleadryas rufinucha. Next base: position 97,138 of record VZTH01012532.1, on the reverse strand, counting down.
TTCCTCAGCACTGCCAGGTTATTCCCACGCAGTCAAATACAAACTAGTGAGAAAGTGAGAGACCTTAATTCGGTATTGAAGTTATTTTCAAATGTGAAAAACAAACTAAATTAATCTGGTAAAGCTGCATGAGTGACCAGATGTAAGCTCCTGCTTAAAACTAGAATAAAAAGGGTAAAAAAAAAAGCATTAGAAAATTACTTTCCTGGGGTAAATAATGTTGTTTTGCTAGTTTGCTTGGCAAGTGGATTTGTTGTTTTTTGGGGTTTTTTTTGCTAAGGAAGCCAGACTGGTTTTACAGAGCCAAAGAAGTTGAATCTTTTTGTCCTGTAGCTCAGTTTTGGGGAGCAAACAGAGACTCAGGAGGTTGTTATTGGGAAGCATCTCTCAATTAATAGGAAACTTCTAATGAACTTTTCCTCACGTTTAGGCATCCCTTTTGGCAACAAGCACCTGCAGCTCTCACAGTGCCGGGATCCTGCTGCAGCCCCTCAGCTGGGGTTGTCCCTGGATGTGAAAGATCAACCTGTGCTGGGACAGGAAGAGGTGGGGATGGCTTTGCATGGTTACAGTTGCTGTTTATCACCCTTTCCAACCACTCATGGCAGAAGGAGTGGAAAAATAGCCTTCAACGCTCCATATAAAACCTGGAGCCAGCGGCCTTGCCAGCCTTACAAAGTATCCTCTGTCAAATGGCTCATTCATTCATTCTGCAGCAGGGACATGTGAAAATCACATCATTTCCCCAAGGTGGAACAGCAGCGCGCTTGTCCCTAAAAAATCCCAGTGTGGCAGCAAGTCACCTGTCACCTACAAGCAAACTGGAACAGGGATGATCTTTATGGGACTGAGCATCTGTGGGACTAAAACTCAGGCAGAACAAGCCTGAGTGCCAGAAAAGCCTGACAGAGATTTCTGGCTCCCTGAGGTCCATAAATAACATGGGCAGGAATGCTGTCCCCTTCCCTCTGCGTTGGCACATCACCACGCCTAGGGAGGAGGTGCGTGGAGAGGATGAGTTCACAGTGTGTGATGGCCTCTCCTAATCCCTTGCTCCCAAACTGTGATCAGGCACTCTGCACTGTCACCCCAAGGGTGTCCCTTTCATCTGAACCTGCTCTGCAAAGCTCAGACACTGGAGTTTTTGGAGTATGGAGCCTGATCCACTTCCATAGGGAGTGTTTTATCCTCTTGTAAGCAAGTCCAGCTGTAACCTGTCTAGTCCAACCCCAAATATACGGAACCTCCACCATCCCGTCCCTTTGGTAAACTGCTGCTGCCCAGCCCCGTGCCAGGACAAGGCCCTGTATCCAAGGTAACTGATGCTCCAGATCAAAGCTCAGATTTACCTCCATGGGATGCATGAAAACAGAGGTAGTGTACCCATGAGCTGCTTTTCCTCTGTAGGAATGGGTCCCAAAGCTTGGATTGTCTTGCTCTAGTCTGTGTGTGGTTTTTCCTGTTTTATCTAACACTCAGGGGTCTCTGGTCCTCCAAGCAGCAAGGAGAGGGATGGCAAGTGGCCAACAAGCACCATCCACAGACACCAGCATTTCTTTCACTGTTAATCTGCATTAGGCTCCCTCTCTGCCTTCAAAGCAATCTAACTCTTTGGAAATTTGGGGTTTTGTCATCTGAGCATCAGAGCATGGCAGCTCTGATTCATCAATCCATCAGACTTATTGTCCTTGAATTAGAAGGACTTGCATCCAGCCTGGCCACTGGTGACATGTTTTGTGGGGTCTTGTGCCAGCAGCATCTTGCACAGAGGATGGGTCTTCTCTTGCCGCTGGCCATCAGCACAGGAGCAGTTTTGGCAGGGAGGTGGTGGCAGACACCATGGATGGATCTTCCTTGCTTTTGTTTTGTTTCCAAAGACAGGGCAGAGGTACCAGCAACAAGGAGATTTGTTTGATGAGCTACTGTTTTGGTCAGGAAAGCGAAATGCTGGGAAGTTGCTAGCTGTCCCAAAACCACTCATAGTGGAGGCAGAAGCTAAGCAAGTTCACTGCCGTCAAACACAAGGCTCCAGGGATGCATTACCCTACCTGGGATGGAAACCCGGAAACACACGAGGAAAGTGCACATCCTTGCCCGTGGCTCCAAGAGGCACTCTGCCTCCTGTCTGCTATCCCAAACCCTCCTTGCTGTGCTGATTCCAGGTGAGGTTATCGCCAGCCAGAAAATACTCCTGCAGTTTATTGGGTGAATGTGATACTTTTTTGACTCTTAGGGAAGCTTTATCCACCTTACATGCATCATGGAAAAGGCTGCATCCTGCAAAGGTACAGCCCAGGCTGCAGCTCTGAGGCTCTAGGCAATCCCTCAGCTTTTCAAAATTGCCATTCCCCCCTCAATTTGGGTGCACACAGCAGAAGGTGAGCTCTGGCAGGGTGTTGCGGTCGTGCAGCCCTCGGGTGGGCTGTTGTCTTCAAACGCCCATCAAACCATGGCAATCCAATGGTTGGATTTCCCCGCCTCGGACAGCCTAGAAGGCGGATCGGAGGATGGCACCGAGGTTTAGGGCACCAGTTTCTTCCCGAACCTTCTCCCTCATTTGACACCCCACTGGTTTGTTACCCTAGTTCCCTCCTCCAAGTTCACCCCACTGGTTATTGTATGTTTCACTCTTCCCCTGTTACTTTACCTGATTGGTTGTACCCCTATCCTCCACCCCTAATCCCTGTTGTTTAAAAACCCTGGTTACCCCTCAGATCTGGCTCTTTGTCCCTGGACCCTCCTGAGCTAATAAACTCTCTGGAACCCATACAAAGAGTCCCTCTCTGGTCCTTTGCCTCCGCTGGCGTTCGTGTGTCATCTGCCATTTGGGGATTGCTCCTTGGTAACAGAGCCAGACAACAGAAACTGCAGCCACCCTTTTAGCTTGCAGGAAGGATGCTGTGCCTCTGTGAGTGACCCCAAGCAGCATCAGCAGGGCACTTAAATGATGCCCAGATCAAAGAGAAGACCTTGCTGTGTGGCAGCTCACGGTCCAATCTTTGTGTCGTGGTGAACCAAGGTGCCATAACACAGAACATCCCACTCCCTCTTCACCGCCCACCTAATGGGCATAAAAATACCAGCTGGTGCCCCGGTTCTAGGGAGAATACTGGGGCAGAGAGCAACCCGCTGTGGAGCTGACACTGAAGGTTTTTTGTGGATACAAACCCTGAGCTCAGTAGTTTGGCCTCCCCCTGTGTGCCGCAGGAGAGAGGCTCTGGTGGAGCAGGAACGTGCGGTGACATCCAGGGTAAGGCATGCACGTCACTCGTGCTGACAGCAGCGTGTTCTCACTGATTTCTGCATTGATCTACATCCTTCTGCCACTGACATCCTCCTCTCTGTGCCACAGAGGAGTGCAGGTCTCCTCAAAAAACATCTGGTCATCGAGTTTTGCCAGTTCTCTGCTCTGCAAGTCCCTGGATCAAATTAGATACTTGTGGACTGAATGAAAAGCTGTTGTAGAGGAACAAATTTCCCACTGAGACTCAAATCTTGGAGCAGGCAGCAGGGAGGTCTGAGGATTTGATGTGCCGGGTAACAGTGGGAGTGCAGGAACAGGATACCTGGCAGGGGAGTGGCTTTCCCTATGGCATCATCCTGGCAGCTGGAAAAGCTTCCTCATGGAAGGCAACAAGTTCAGGGATGTTCAGGGACCATTGCTGTGTCCAGCATCTCCCAAGGCCTGCTGATTTGCTGTGATGTTTTGGGAGGGTTTGGAGTTCTTTATGTGGCTTTAAAATGACCTGTGATATGAGGACCTGTATCGAGGAGTGCCTTGAAGGCAGTGGTTTCCCCCAGCTCTGGTGCTTTGGTGGAGCCAAGGAACAGATATATGGCAAAAGGGGATCAAATCTTCTTTGGGATTTAACAACAGGAGCTGTTTTTACATAAATGATGTGAAACTCCTCATAGAAAAGAGAATTGGGTATTCAGCTAGGATGAGGAATACCAGAGATAGGAGGAGATTTGGGTTTTTTCCCCTGTTAGAGGCCAGGCCTGGCCAGGCTCCACCAGTCATGGGATAGAAGTTTTGATTTTCCTTCTCTATTAACAGAAGGAACAGGGAGGAGAAAACAGCAATTTTAAGCCTTCCACAGAGGGGCTATGAGGGGTTATAGTGCTCTGAGCTCTGTGGGGGCTGTTGGGCCTACAGGGGCTGTGAGTGCTATAGGGGCTGTGCAGGCTATTGGGGCTGTAAGGGCTATGGAGGTTTTGGGGGCTGTGAGGGCTAGAGGGGCTTGGAAGGTAATGAGGTCTGTGAGGTTTTTCAGAGCTCTCAGGGCTATGAGATCCATGGTGGCTGTGAAAGTTATAGGGCCTATGGGGCCTGTTATGGCTATGGGACCTATGAGGGTTAAGATAGCCATGGGGACAGCAAGGTCATTTACAGGTAGGAGAAGGAGTGATTGACAGGTGGGACTAGGTGATTGACAGGTGGGATCAGGCTATCAGATTGATTGACAGGTGGGACTAAGAGTGATTGAGACAGGGGTCAGCCCCTCAAAGTGATTGACTGGTAGGGCCAAGAGTGATGAGAGGGGCAGGGTAGCTCCAGGTGTGGCCGGTGAGGGTGACAAGGGGAGCAGGGCAGCTGCAGAATTTAAATGAGGGAAAAGATGAGGGGGAAAGAGTGGGAAAGTTGAGGGGAAAAGGGAGACCAAACAGAGTAGGAAATACAATGGGGAAGGGGCAGGAAAAAGTAGATGAAAAGGGTGGGGAAAATGAGGGGGAAAGGGCTGAAAATGTGAGGTGAAAAAGGGGCGAGAAATGCGAGAGAGGAAAGGGCGGGAAAAGGTGGGGAATAATGGCGGAAAAGGTGAGGGGGAAATGAAAAGAAAAAAGGGTGAGAAAGCGAGAAAAATAAGGATAAAAGGGCCAGAAGAGGGAAAGAGAAACGGCCGGCAGCCCCAGCACGGTCAGGACGAAGGCACCCAAAGCCGAGCTGCCGTGCAGCACCTTCCAGGGAAGCTTGGGGTCGCTCCACGCCTTGGGAATACAGCGAACCAGGGCGGCTGGAAGGGAAAAAGATCTGGAAGCAGCCGTGCCGGACCCTCCTCGCTCTCTCTGTTCACCTGCGTTCCCAGGAGGGCGCAGAGGAGGTGGGACAGCAGGGCTGGAGCTCGGACACCCGCCTGGGTGCCATCCACGGCCGCCCAGCTCATCCCGGCCGCGCCATCGGGTTTCTCGCGATTTGAAGAGGGATTCCGTGTCGTTATTTATTTCCCCCGCCAGAAGTAAATAAGTAAAAGAGACAGCGCCACTACAAAAAAACCAACCAAACAAAAAAACCAAACAAACAACAAAAAAAAACAAACACCAAAAAAACACAAAACCCCAAACCAAACCAAACAAACAAACACCCTGGAGACAGCCCCTGGTCCGGAGCGCGGCTGGAAGGGGAAGGGACGAGTGGTGTCACACTCCGGCTGGGTCCCAGAGCCCGCATAGCCCCGGGCTCAAAGAGAGAGTTTTAAAGTCTGTTCTTCCCACCACAGACCCCTCCAATGGGAGTCTATGGATTTTTTAATATAATATATTGAGTTGGAAGAGGCTTCAAAGCTCATCTCATTCCACCCCCCTGCTACAAGCAGGGACACCTTCCATTATCCCAGCTTACTCCAAGCCCCGTCCAACCTGGCCTTGAACACTTCCAGGGATCCAGGGGCAGCCACAGCTTCTCTGGGAAACCTGTACCAGGACCTCCCCGCCTTATTTAAAAAGCTTTTCCCAGTGTTAACATCTATATTGACCTCTGTCCTTCAGTTTAAAACCACCACGCTTTATGCTGAGGGGTGGGGCAGTCCCGGGTGTGGCCGGTGAGGTTGATGAGTGGGGCAGCGTGTGGTGGCCCTAGGAAGATCTTTTTTCCTTTCTTCTTTCTCTTTCATCTTCACCATCCTTCTTCGTCACTCACCAGTGCATCCCAGTGCCCTCAGTTTCTCCCCAGTGCATCCCAGTGACCCCAGAACAAAGGCAGGGGGTTGAGGGGAAAAGGGGTTTAAACTGAGGGGGAAACCTCCTTTTCCATTACTCTCTGTGCTTAAACTGGGGGGAAGACCCCTTCACCTGTGATTTTAAAGTCATCAGTTGGAGGAAAATCTGCCTTTTCTGTGTTGTAGGGGTATCCATTAACTGACCAGGAATCCCCATTTTCCATTTTAAGTGGAAGGGAAAAATCTTTTTTATGCCATGTGATGGGTTTGAATTGAGGGCATTCCCCTGCCATTTTCATCATCCTAAGGTTTAAATTGAGAGGGAATCCCTGTTGTCCCTCATTTTTTAGGGTTTAAATTGAGGGATATTACCCCCTTTTCCCATCATTTGGGTATGGGGGCTCTAAGGACTGTAGGATCTGTGTAGGCTATAGGGTCTATAAAGGCTATCAGTTGTATGAGGGATGTGACAGCTATGGGGTTTGTTAAGGGTTATGGGGTCTGTGAGGCTTATGGGGTATGTTAGGGATGTGAGGGCTATTGGGGCTTTGAGGTCTCTTTGGGATATGTGGGCTTTGAGGGCTCTAAGGTCTGTGTAAGGTATGGGGGCTTCGGGAGGCTGTCAGTGCTGTGAGGCCTATAGGGGTTTTGAGGGACTGTGAGGGCTATGGGATCTGTGAGGTCTGTGATGGCTTTGGGCCCTGTGAGGGCTGTGGGGGACTGAGAGGGCTCCCTAATGTTCACATTGGTTAGAAAAAATGTCCTTACAGCTTCCACCCCATAAATGATACTCCACAGACTTTGTTTTCAAGTTCTCAGCAATAGTTTCCTAATTGCTACAGATGTCAGAGCATCGTTATCCGTGATAATTGAAGTTGAATAGTTATTTTCTCTAAGTGAGGCTGTTGGGGTCATTCCAAATGAGATGTGGTCATGCCATAACATAATTTAATTGCTGTATTAATAGATGAAACCCATGGCAATTCCTCATGAGTCACATACAGAAATAGCAGTGGCATTGTACGCTCCTTCCCTGTCCTGCTTGTTCTTCTCCAGTGTGATGGTGCTGATAAGGTGTCTTTGTAAAGCTGCCAAGAAACTGAAGGGAGAAGCGAGATCCCATGACTCGAAGATGATTGCAGGAGGATGGGGGGAGAAGCAGAGGCACCCAGGAAATTCCTGGGGTCAGCAGCAGCATGTTTGTTGGAGCTTCTGCTTTTGTTATGCTCCTGTGAATAAGGGTCTTGTGACCTCTCTGCCTGTGGCTTTGAAATGGGCTGGAGCTGCTGATGGATGCTCCTGGTTTGACTCCGTCTGGCTTTTGGAAACTCCTGTAGCTTATCCAGGTGCTTGGGATGACCCTGTGTCGATGGGAGCCAAAACACCCATCAGTGTTGATGGAGTGATAAGCAAAGCTGGAGCTGACCCCCCTGTAAATCAATCCACCTCCCCCAAACATCATTTCAGCACACCTTCCCTCTGCAGCACTTAAGGCAGCTGTTTGGAAAATCGGGTACTGGAGAAAATATTGGGGTTTTGCCCCTTGGTTTAACCAAACAGGGACCTCTTCATCAGGAAGAAAATGAGGATGGGGGAGTGACAGTGTTGGGTGGTTTCATTGAGGTGGTGTTTGCTGTCTTTAGAAGCGACTGGATACTATCTTCACCCATCAGTTTTGTTGAACTCTGATTATGGATTTACTTCTAGTTATCAGTTAAAACATTGTGAAATAAATGGCTGGAGAAGGTCCAGGCCACATGTCCCATATATCAGTTCACAGTTATCTTACAAATGATTACCAAGAACTGCAAAGATAACAGCTCATGTGACTGTTATTTTTTAAAGAAGGGCCCTGCAGCTAGAAGTGCATGTTTCTCTTAAAGGTACCCAAGAAATCCATTTTTTAATCATCTGGCAATAATGAAAATCAGAAATGGAGCCTGGGATCTGTCTGTGCCTGGTTTCCCAGGAGAGGCTTAGCTTATGACACTTCCCTCTCCCATTTTGCCACCAGGTCCCCAGTTCTGCTGGGATACAGGTCCATTTGAGCCTCCAGCTAGCAGGAAACATGTAACTTTTCCTTTACATCCCTTCTGATTTCCACCCCACACATGTGTGGTCACTGCAGGGGCTGGTGGACTTAGGCAGACATATAACATCATCTGGCCCTACAACTTGGAATCCTAAAGGGTGGAAAAGGCTTCTGAGTCCAACCATTAACCTAACACTGCCAGCTCCACCACTAAACCATGTCCCCAAGTGCCACATCCACATATTTTCCGAAGACTTCCATGTGATATTGTCTGCCTGAGTGGTTCTGGGTGTGTGGGGTTTTTTTCTTTTGCATGAGTTTGTAAGATTTGGGAGCCTTTATTCATGGTTTTATAATGGGGGAGGGAGCTGTGGGCAGGCAGGTTTAATTGTCCTCCTTAAGGCAGAGGATTGCTGGAAGCTGGTGATTGCTGGGTCTGACCTGCTATGAAATCCAGCAAACTGCTTTGAATGAGGAAAAAAAATTGAAATAATTCTATCTTTGCTATTATACACAGTGAGCTGAGGGAGGAGAGTTTTCCTAAAGAGACTCAGTTCCTAGGCAATACTTTGCCAAAGGAATACTTTGAATTTATTCCTGCACCCGGGACATTTCCCTTTAGGTGATTTACTGGCTAAGCCAGCCCTTTATAGGGGGTTAGTGGCACTGCTGAACACTTGCATTTTTCACATTTTCACTGCGTAGCAGGCCACATCTTCCTGATTTAACGCAACCTCTTTATCCTTTTGGAGGAGAATGTATCGGGATCTGGGGCGGTTGGAGCTCCTGGCGTGATTGTAGCGGGAGGCCCTGAAACAGGGTCTCGTTGTGATGTTAATTAGTAGCTATTGACCGCTCCCTGTTCGGATGCAGTGGGGCGCAAGGGCTCTCAAACACGCTTACATAAGGACCTGCCCAACTGATGTCTGGCTCCTGCCAATAAACTGATTGCTTTTGTCGGGACCTCTGCTGGACGAGGAGCTGGAAATCAATTTCTGGCTCCCAGAGAAGATCACGCATTCCCAATATCCAGGCTAAAACACTGCATCTGTAGTCACCACCTTTCCTGCACAAAATCCGTCCAAATTTGGATTCAAAATGCTTTTCTGGCTCTGTTCATAGAGTTCAATGTAATCTTTGTTTCAAGTGAGTTACCCGGGTGGATAATTCCCTGTACCCCTGGGTGGGCAGCAGGGATCTTAGTCCTACCAGGCAGAACAGTTTTCCTCTTCGGCCTTGTCGTCTTGCTCCCTGTTTACATTCCTGTCAGGGAGAAAAAAAATGTGAGTACCATCAATATTTGCTCTGATGAAAATGAGAAATGGGTTTACTTTAATATCTCTAGACACAGAGGGAGTGCTTTACTGAGCAAGAGAACAGCCTTGGTAGTCGGATATATATTGCAATTTATATCTCTTTGGCTATGTAGTGTGTTTAGCACTTCCTTAAAATCCTGTCAGACCGTCTTTTCTTGCTTACGGCAAACGAGGGGAGTGCTGCGTCCTAATTAAGCTGTTTGCCACAAGCAAAGCTCAGCTGCCCAAATTGCTGTGAGAGCAATGCAGGACGCCAGTCTCTGGTGCGGGGGGAAACCAGATGCACCTAAGTTTTCCTTACAAACTGTCGGTGGGGGCAAAATTTGTGTAATGAGATCAGACAGAAGAGCGGGCTGGGGAGCAGAGCACCCTGGTGGGGCGGGAGCCACCGCGATGGAGCCGGTCCTCCCGGGTGTGCAGGCACAGCTCCTCCTGGGGATGCGCAGCTCCCTCCCAAAGCCCGTGGCCTGCCTTCCCCGGGGAGGCGTTTGAAGGCTCCCTTTCATTCGCACACCCTGCATCAAGCAGGCAGAGAGTAAACATCTCCCGTAGCCCCAGCCAGGCGGGCGAGGTCTGGAGCGGCTGCAGCTGCGGGCAGGACCCCGGGGGAAGGCAGGGCCGCCCTCCCGGCTGGCGAGGAGTCCCCGCAGCCGATAGGCACCGTGCCAGCCCTGCTCGGCGGTCGGCTCCGCGGGCAGGCTCGCCCGGCAGAGCGGCTGCAGTGCTGCCAGGAGCCGGCTGGCCTGCCCGCAGCTCTGCCCCTGCCCGGTTATATGGGCAGCCGCAGAGGTGGGGCTGAGCTCTTCCCTCTCCGTCAGCAGCATCCCAGGGTACGGGACAGCGAGCGCTCGGGGTAGTGAGTAACGGGATCGGCTTCGACTCTCGCCACGACGAGATGGGTAGGAAGCTGGACCTCTCCAAGCTCACCGATGAAGAAGCCAAGCATGTTTGGGAAGTCGTTCAACGGGACTTTGACCTGCGGAAAAAGGAGGAGGAACGGCTGGAGTGAGTATCTGCTCTCCGGTCCCTGAGCTGGGGGCAAGCAAGCCAGAACTTCTGGTCCCCATGGGCTGGAGGGATAAAACAACCTGCTGAGGCTGTGGGCGAGGAGGAACGGCAGGAGAGCGGGCTGTGAAAGGCAAACACGGTTAACAGATTACGTTATCAGCAGTAAGGTGACGCATTCGGGCAGCAAAGGTGCAAACTGGCGCCGTGCCACCGGCAGCGATGCGGATCGGTGACGCTGCGGCACTTTATGGGCACAAATACCAGGAAATGCCTCTGTGAAGCTTGAGGCTGGTGGGGCTCTCAAGGGGAGACTTCACCTGGGAGCAGAGGATGGGATTTGGCTCCCTTGGTTTTGCTTCATGTGATGGGTCTCGTGTGTTTAGGGCAGGAGTTGTTCAGTGGGCCCTGGGAGTCGACAGATCCCTGAAGAATCCTGAAAAAATAACTGAGAAGAGTAGTTTACTACTACTACTACACTTATTTTAATTGCCTTAAATATGCTATACAGGGGACTGCACTGTGCTGGGAAGGTTTTAGGGGCCCCCTTTAGATTGGGAAAAGAATGAGAATCACTGGAGCAGCAAATTCTGTGAACTTCTAAGTCCTTATAAGCAGGGCGTTGGACAAAAGTGCTGTTTAAAAAATGTTCTGTCAGATCAGATTAAATTTTGAGCATGAGAAATCACAGGGGTTTAGGTTCTGTTCATTAACAATATCAAACATTAAACTTAGTAATGTCTTAACATATTTCAAGAATGGTCCTCTTCAGGGTCTGGCCAAGTTCTCATTATCCCAGGGGGGTGGTCCATGCTCTCAGACTGGGTGTGGGCAGTGCTGCACTCCCAACTGAGCCCTCAGACCCTCCGAGCTCTGAATTTTGTGAGCCAAGGCTGGTGCTGATACCATGACGATGCCTGGAGACCAGGAGCTCATTAGTTCCTCTATCAGATCCAAAAGGACAAAAGGTGAGGAGTGACAGCTATCCTTGGTTTGGGATATCTGCATCCCCCAAAACCTTACCATCATGGGACTCTCTCCGTTTACACCACTGGCTACAAGAAACTGTCAGTAATATATTTTTCATCCCCCTGATCACTTTTTTTGCCTAAGAAAAGCCAGCCTGCGTGGGAGGCAGAGATAATTCAGTATCATCATCTACTCCCTTCCTCTGCTGGTAGCTCTGAAGAGCAGGAAGGAGATCAGACAGGGGTATTTAAAAAAATTATCACCCTGCAAAGGGTGAATGTCTCTCTTGTGATGCATCTGAGATCACCCTGGAGGGAGGAGGTGGAGACCTACATTGCTGTGCCCTGCAGCAAAGAATTGGGCGAGGTGAATTCCTTCCTTACTTGACCTTGGCGCCAGACTGGCTTATCTAGGTCCTCTCTGATGCCCAGGAAGCTTCCAAATTGAGTGCCATGCTCTGGGAGATGTAGGATGGGGGAAGGTCTCAGGATGCTCCTAGCCAGCTGCTCTCTCTCCCCCTGAGTATCATTTCCCCTGATTTTTTATTTTGATTTTCTAGTTTAATCCTGCCCTGTGGAGGGCTGGCATTGAGCATTCTGAACCACAGAAATGTCTGTAATTTCTGAATAATTTCTGCTACAGACCAGACCACCAGTCTGGGAAAGTCTGCCACATTCCTGTGTGCTGGACATGGAGCTACACAAGTATTTTCTGCCTGTAACGAGCTGGGACATGATGTGACATTATGCGAGACCCTGCAGCCATTAACTCTGTGCTCTGACCAGCCCCATTTACTTTTCTATTCATTTACTTTTCTATTCACCGGGCTTGTCTCAACCTGCCAGCCTTGAAGAAATGTCCTGTCCACCCCCTCCCCAGCTTGGTCTTTTTCTTCCCTTTTTGCTGCTTCTCTGTATTTTGGTTTTGGCAGAAGCTATTCACCAACAAGGCACAAAGGCTTCAGCTGGCCACAAACTGCACAGGCATGTGAGGGCAATGCTTTGCCCAAAAAATTAAATAATGGCCATTTTGTGGGGTCACTCCCTGATCCTTTCCTGAAACATCCATGCCTACAACCCCATTTTTGGGGGATGGCTCCCTGCATCTCTCCTGGAGCTCTGTAGGTCCAACCCTGCTGCAGCTGACATCCCAGCACCACAGATTTATTCATTCTGCCATGAGCAGAGCAGGGAAGGGGCTGGCTGGTGCTCCTGCCAGCAAGAGGAGACAAGAGGCATGCGGTTCTTGCGGGTTTTAAACTGGTTTGGCTGAGACTCGTCCTTCCTTTGGCAGGTCTGGTGGATGAGGGAGGAGAGGTGAAGGGATCCAACCGGTCTCTGGGAACCAGAAAAAGCAGCTCCAGTAAAAAAGATTGGATCCTGCTGGCAGCAGCCTTAGCACGGGAGTGGAAAAGGAGTACTGAGTCCAACCCAAAGGTTTTCTATTTGCGGGTTTCTTTTCAGAAGCCACTTAAATTTACTGCTGGGACATTTGCACAAGTTTGTCAAAAGCACTGCTAGGATGGTGAATGGCTGATTATACAAAAGAGGTGCCCAGTTTTCAAACTTTCTACTGGTTTGTACATCTCCCAGATGTAAATGCAAGTTGTTGTCACTCCTGTGTGACCACAATCAGAGGAGTGACACCAAAAAACGGTGTGGTGTGCTGGCAGCCAGCTGGCCAGAAAATTCTTCCTCAGAAAAAAAAATCAAGAGCTGAGCCCTAATGTGCAAACTGATTAGGTGAAACAGAGATTGGCTTGATTGACATGCCTGTCCTTCCCACTGCCAGTCACGCCACTGCTCCCAGGGCCAGCCAGGCTCCTGCTGTGGTCACCCCAGCTCCTGTTGTGGTCACCCCGGCGTCGGTCCGGCACTGGGAGCATCACCAGCGCCTCGTAGTCCACACTGTGATCCTGAAGCAGCCTCCAGACCTGATTGCTTGAGGGTTTTAACCCAAGCTGACTTCTACTCTGAGAAAAACAGTTTCCTAACCCTGTCTAGAGAGAAAACAACTTTCTAGGACCTTCCCTACAAGTCAAACATTTTCCTCTCAGCCATGGCCCCAAAGGCAAACATACCTGAGGTGGTGCGTGGCACGGGGAGCAAACAGAGCTTTTGGGCAGTGCAGGGGCCCCCACCAGCTTGGCAGGCATCTCAGCTGTCCCCAGCTGGTGCTGGGGGCTCAGCCTCGTGCAGACACTGTTTTCCATGGGCAGCTGCTCTGGCAGCCAGGTCTGGATAGTGAAGGAAGCCTGCGGGGATGCACTGCCAGGAGAAGGTGCTCTTGGAAAGCACGCCCCTTTCATGGGATTGTCACAAGCATCTCCTCCTGCTGCATCCTCTGAACAGCCAGAATCTTGTTGCACATAACTTAATAAAATTCTCTGCTGATTTTTTAGCACTAGAGGACTATATTAAAACCCCTTTTAATCCTTTTTAATCCCAGATTTGTTTTCTTCTCTCTCTTTTTTTTTTTTTTTTTTAAACTAAGTATTCCAGAAAGATTTTAATTCCCTGCGGGACTCCAGGCTTGAAGGTTGTGTCAGGTTGGGATACAGCCAGAGGGTTCAAGAAGAGCTGCTCTCCCAAGATTCCTGGCATTTATGATCAACACCCTGTGAAACAAACAGGACCGGTTTTGAAACAATCAAATTATTATTTTTTTAATGATCCTTGTGGGTCCTGTCCATCTCAGAATATTCTGGGATTCTAATATTAAATTAAATCTAATATTAAACTCCAGTTACCCACCCTGAATCTGGAGCCCACTTTGTTGTTAGCTTATTTAACTCGTGATACATTATTTATTAGATTTGCCCTACAGCTGTTTCCACAAGCTGCAGAGTTGCAATGTTGCCTGGAAAATCGTTCCTGAAATGATTGTGGCGTGATGGGCTTTGCCATGTGAGAGTTTGCAGTGAGATGATAGCAAACTCAAGTTCCCGCATTTTGGGGTGTTTCCTACAGGGAGCTGAAATGCAAGATCGACCAGGAGAGCAGCAAGAGAGAGTTCCTGACAAATCAGTCCCACCTCAATGAAACTCACTGTGTCCACTGCCTGCAGCCCTTCAAATTCCTGCTGAACAGCAAACGGCAGTGCCTGGACTGCCACTTCTACACCTGCAAGAACTGCAGCCGCTACAACAAGAAGGAGCAGGGCTGGGTCTGTGATCCCTGCCGCCTCTCCAGGTACCGCTCCTCGGGGAATCACAGGATGGTTTGGGTTGGAAGGGACCTTAAAGCCCACCTCGTTCTACCCTCCTGCCCTTCCACTAGACCAGGTTGCTCCAAGCCCCATCCAACGTGGCCTGGAATACTTCCAGGGATGGGGCAGCCACAGCTTCTCTGGGCAGCCTGTGCCAGGGCCTCACTACCCTCAGAGGGAAGAATTCCTTCCCTATATCCCATCTAACTCTGCCCTCTTGGCAGCCGCTCCCCCTTTTTCTGTCGCTCCAGGCCCTTGTCCAAAGCCCTTCTCCAGCTTTCTTGGAGCCTCTTTAGGCACTGGAAGGGGCTCTAAGGTGTCCCCAGAGCTTTCTCTTCTCTAGGTGAACACCCTCAGCTTTCCCAGCCTGGGTCCAGAGCAGAAGGGCTCCAGCCCTCAGAACATCTCTGTGGCCTCCTCTGGACTCACTCCAGCAGCTCCACATCCTTATGTTGAGGACCCTAGGGCTGGAGGTAGCTCTGCAGGTGGGGTCTCACCTGAGTGGTGCAGAGGGGCAGAGTCCCCCACTCCCCTGCTGCCCATGCTGTGGGATCAGCCCAGCACACGACGGGGTTTCTCAGTGCTTATTTCTGGCTCTTGTCAACATTCTCACCCACCAGCACTGCCAAGTCCTCCTCCCCAGAGCTGTTCCCAATCCACTCTCCACCCAGCCTGTATATTTGCTTGGGATTTCCCCAACCCAGGGGCAGGACCTTGCACGTAGCCTTGTTGAACCACATGGGTTTCTCAGAGCCCCACCTCTCCAGGTTGTCAGGGTCCCTCTGGGTGGCATTCCTTCTCTCCAGCGTGTGACAGCACCACACAGCTTGGTGTGTCAGCAAACTGAGGGAACACTCAAAGAATTCCAGTCCCCATATCAGCCCCTGGGAACACCACTCCTCACTGGTCTGCTCTGAGGGAGGCTGAGGGACAAGGCGAGCCTGAGAGGTGAGGCTCAACAAGACTTGCCCAAGCTTCCTTTTAGATGAAAGCACGCTGTTTTTGTTAAGATACAGTTTTTTGGGTGAGTGTCTGCTCACCATAAGCATGGCTGGAGTGGCTCACCTCGGTGTGCCTCCTCTCTTTGGGCAGGATTGTGAAGATTGGCTCCCTGGAGTGGTACTACGAACACGTGCGGTCCCGCTTCAAGAGATTTGGAAGTGCCAAGGTGCTGCAGTCCCTCTATGGCAGGCTGCAACCGGGCCAGGGGCTCAACTCTGCATTTCTGGGTGAGGAATGGCCACTGCTGCACATGGGGAATCTGTGCTGCGCCACCTTGGGATGCACCAAGGGAGGAGCAGCAG
Organism: Aleadryas rufinucha; assembly: GCA_013397815.1. Taxonomy (NCBI): domain Eukaryota; kingdom Metazoa; phylum Chordata; class Aves; order Passeriformes; genus Aleadryas; species Aleadryas rufinucha. The sequence continues at coordinate 81,369 of VZTH01012532.1, read as the reverse complement.
TGTTGATGCGGCTCTGAGTGTCGTGGGGTACCAAGACTGTTCAAAACATCTCGGGGAGGAAGCAGAGATTCAGGGTTGTTCATTCACACACAGAGCAGATGTTCCTGATGGCTTTTCTACTGCTAGACTTAAGTTTTTACCACAGACTTGTGAATGTAAGATCATTAAAGTTGGAAAACACCTCTAGATCACCCATTCCAACCCAGTACTACCAAGACCACCATTAAACCATGTCCCCAGGTGCCAGATCCATGTGTTTTTTGAACACTTCCAAGGATTGTGGTTCCACCATTTCCTTGACCACCCTTTCAATGAAAAAAATTCCCTAATACCTCGTGTTTAATTTTAAAAGTCCCATGTCCTGCAGTTTGTAAGTATGTAAAAGTTGCAGCTCTTGTTTTTCTTTAGTTTTGGTCTTTTCATCACAGAGCTTGTGGAATTAACCCTGGTTTAACCTGCAGGATAAAGCCAGCCCTCATTTTTTTCCCTGTGACCTAATGATTTTTGCAACCAACCTGATGATCCCTTGTCACTGACAAAACTTTGCCAAAATTAGTGAGCTACCTGTCACCTTAACTGTTTTCTTCAGAGCTTCATGGACCTTCCATATTTCTGATATTGGTCCAAGAGTGCACGAATATATGATGATGTTAATACAGCATTATTTACAAGCCAGCTCCTTGTTGTCATTCATAGAGCTCCTACTCCTTGGCTTATTTCCTTTGGAAGCCAATGTGGAGTTTAATCCCATCTTGAGGAGCCACGGAAAAGTTTGCACACATTCCACTGACATGACCTGATTCAACTGCTCCAATCACTCTTATAGCCAAGCCACTCATGGCAGAAATAGCAGAAAAAAAGATAATGGACTGAGAGACAATCCATGCATTGTTTGGACTGAAAATGCATCAGAGCACACAAAAACCCAACCAAGCATGAGGGTAACAGCACCTTGGGCTACTTTAAATTGAGATTCTGATGCCTTTTTCAAAAGGAAATGATTTTGTTGTTTATTATTTCATTAACACCAGTGAATTGGCTTGACCCTCGAGCAAGCAAGAATCTCCTCCTGGGATGTATCTCCGGCCATCTGCAGTTGGCTGTGCCTTCCCCTGCAGCTCCCAGGCATGTTGCATCAGCCTGGGGAAGTGGTGGCAAGCAGCTCTTTGACTTTTAAAAGTCAAGTTCCATCTCCAAGCACCTGTTTTGTTCTCTCTAAAGAGCCTTTTTAACCATTTCTTGTGATGGCTAGAGAATGAGAATTACAGTTAGCCTGGCTCTGAGGCTTGCTCTCTGCTCCAGGAACAGGGAGAAAATGTGATTATTCATTTTTCCAACCATTTTTCTCTTTGTTTAGGTCTTCATGACAGAGTTTATAGCCTGCCAGACATTAACAGTAAGTAAAAAAGGGGATTGCAACAGGGGGCTTGCCGTTCAAGCAAGGTTTCCAATGTTTTTTTGTCTTCACACCCCCCCCAGCTGTGGGCACTTCTGGAGAGATTTGGAGTGGTCAGACCAGGGAAAGTATTCCTACACTGCAGTGGAGGTGGACTGTAGTGCTCAACTCCTGCATTGTGGTACACCTGGGGTCTCCAAGGGTAGATTTGGATACAACAAGGCTTTTGGTTACGTGCCAAACTTGAAGTTTGCAAGTGCTCATTACCTCAAAGCAATGGGTCTCTGATAAATAGAGGAGCTGGCTGATGGGAATCAGGAATAGCTCCTGAGCCTTCAAGAACTGGAGTCACTCAGGTGGACCTCGGGGTGCTCTCTGTGGTGCAGGTGCCCCTTCACTTCCACATCTGTGGTGGTGCACATCTGGAAGGAGAAGCAATGAGAAGCCAGCCAAGCCTTTGTGAGATCAAGTACTAAAATGGGTGTCTGCAGAAAAAAACTTTGGGGAGGGACTTCTAATCTGGTCCTTTTCACCCCATGTAAGAAGCACGGCCTCACCTGCAGGTACACTGGTGTGACCACCAGGGTGGGGACTTACCTGCTGCCTGTGTCCCCTCCAGGAGAGTGCCAGCTGCTCACCAGCTGTGACGCCGGGGATGACAGCGATGAGGAAGACAATGTCCTTTGTGGAGCTGAAGCAGAGTGCTACAGCAGAGTAAGTGTTGGGTTCTGGAGGTCCCGCTGCCTCACTCTGTGTCCCTGGCCTGCTTTGGGAGGTGGTGGTGGTAGTGGTGGTGGCAGTGGTGATGGCTTTCTGTGCCAGTTTCAAAACTGGGCCTTTCCCTCTGTTTTCCTTCTCTGAGATAAGCTCCTCTCCCAGTTTGTGTAAAAACAGCCATGTCGGTAACATAATAAATACTTGTGCTCTGGAAAAAAGACACACTCCTAACACTATGGATGTCACCAATTAATATAAAAGTCCCAGCTCCTACCTGTATAATGAGAATCCGCCTGTTTTAGTTTTTGTAACTGATGACCTCTCAAATGTTCAGAGAGATCTGCCTGCAGCATCCTTTCTCTGAGGATGGGGAGATGCTTCACAGCTCAAAAGCATTGCCTCAATCTCTCTCTGAGCTGTAACCTGGCTTAGTTTAGTTCTTTATAAACCAGGAGAGAGATTCTCACTCTCTGCTTACGGCAGCAGTCCTGAGCCAGTGGCTGTGGAAATCAGGAACCCACTTTTCCCTGCCTTTAGCACAAGCACCCTCTGTACCTGACTCCCTTCAAGTAGGACAGCGTCAGGCCCAAATTCTCTCTGCACAAAGCAAAGCAAACTCAGGCAAACTAAGGAGAGAAAGGCCCTCCTTCCCCCTTTCCTTAAGGTCAACTGTGTCTTACACTGGATTTTCCTTTCTTGCACTTTCTGTGCTAAAGATGTGCAAGACAAAGCGGCTGCTGTCTGTGCATCCCTTTGATTTCGAACTGGACTCGGATTACTCTGCTCAGTCTCGCCGCCAGTCTGTGCAGCTGTCTCCAGCAGCCAGCAGCCCAGATGCTTTCCAGGTACTGGGAGACTCCTGGGGGGTTCCTTTCCTTTCTTCCTCTTTCTCCTTGCTACCATTGCTCCTTCAGCCTCAGAACCCCCTTTAGCTGGTGTTGGGAGGCAATGGTGCCAATCCCTGCTCCCCATCTATCTCTTCTTCCAATTGAAGTCCTTTGCCTCAGGCCAAGTCAGGAGCAGGACATCTGATTCAAGCAAGGATGAGTGGTAAGATGAGACAGCAAGAGGTTCTCTGGCCATGTCCCTGCAGATTTCCTTGCTCTCAGCAGACAATCATTTCCTTGTGTTGTCCCAAGGCTATGGGACACACCCTGGTTTCCAGCAAGTTCAGTGCTCAAGGGATTAAATGAAAGCAGACTCTTCCGCCATGTTCCCATCCGGTTTGGGACTGGGTTTGCTGTGTGGTGGCACTGGGGTGTAGTTGGCCAGCAGCTCCATGAGGCACAACCTTTGTGAGGTTGAGATGAATCCCACAGAGCCAGCGTGAGTGAGGGCCAGTCAGAGGGATGCCAGTCAGAGTGATGAACACAGGGAGGATGAAAACGGCAGGAATGCTGGTTACTTTTAAATAGGAGACTAGATGTGCCTTAGTATCCAGAGCTTCTGGCCAGCAGCAAGGCTCAGACAGATCCAGACAGTGCAGTGAGCCATGCCCTGTGATCCCACCAAGGGCCAGAGGTCGACCACCCCCCCCTTCCAGCTCAGGGGAGGAACACTGATGGGGTGACCCTGGGTGTGGCAAAAGGCCTTCCAGCCTGAGAGGCTTCAGGTTAAGCTTTTTGGGCTGCTCTTGTTTGCCTTTCCTGGTGAAATTGCACTTTAAAAACATTAAACAGCTCTTTCTTTTTAATAATGCTCTGATTAAACTCTGTTCTTGGGTAGAAATAGGATGTGCTGAGATCTGTAGCAACAGCTTAAAAAAACCAAATCTGCCCAATTCCACATAAAATTATTAGAATTTGGGGGAAATAATTAGAACCCTCTTTTTGTTTGTCTTTTCCTCCTCTTTTTGCAGCAGAATTCAGTGTGAGGGTTGGCCTCCGTTGAATTGGATTTACAGATTGCAGATTATTTGAGGTTGTTTGAATAAGTAGAAGGGGATGGTGTTTTAAAAGATCAGAGGGTTTTGCAGCCTGGCTGAAGGAACTCTGTGCTTGTAAAAATTACCAGTGCCCCCTGGCAGTGATGGGAAGTATTGCTCAGACTTCAGCAGCCAGGCAAAGCCTTCAAATGGTATTATTAGGAATTTTTATATTTTATACAAATATAATTGGCATTATAGAAGGTCAATCACGCATATATTGAAGAATAAAGAGAGGAGACCTTACTGAAGGAGTTGCAGAATCATGGAACAGTTTGGATTGGAGGGACTGTTAAGATCATCTCATTCCAACTCCCTGCCATGGGCAGGGACACTTTCCACTATCCCAGGTTGCTCCAAGCCCCATCCAGCCTGGCCTGGGACACTTCCAGGGATGGGGCAGCCACAGCTCCCCAAGCACATTGTTCTTACTTTAGGGGCTCTTGAGCTGGAGGCAGCACTACAGGTGGGGTCGCACAAATGGAATCTCCATGGGCAGCTGCTCAGCAGCATCCTCAACTCTCAGTCCTTCCCAGATTTCCCCAACTCAGCTGAAGACGGATCCCAGGAGTCCAGGATCACGGATGCAGACCTAGTGTTCCACCATGTCCTGCAGGAGCCAGGCGTGAGAGCTCCGGAGCAGCACTTCAGCACGGAGGTTCGGCTCACTGTCAACGCACAGAGAAGGAGCCTGGAAAGAAACCCAAAGCCTGGTAGGTGTCCCTGTCCATGTTCCTCTTGTATCCTCTTGGGACAAGTGGCTGCAAGCATTGGACCAAAGTGAAAACATCTTTGGTTTTTTTTCTGAACAGCCTCAAAGCCACTAAGAGGCTTGAGGGTCAACACAATTTATCCATCTGCAAAAGTGATTTTTCTTATGAAAGAATCTACTAATGTTTTTTAGTTGTAAAGGGCTGATCTTGTTCCCAGCAAAGCCAAAGGGGTTGTTCCTAAGGTGTCCATCCCTTTCATGCCTGCTAGTGATTTCCAGGGTAGAAACTAGATACAATCAAACGGACGCTGCTAGAAACAATGGGATGCGTTTCCTGCTGCAGGCAGAGGAGTTTAGCTCCTTAGTAAAGGATGTTGTGGCTGCAGAAAGCTTTGAGTTTTTAGGGGACTTGGACTAGAACTGGAGGCAAGAACTGGAGGTTGCTAAGTGGCATCCTTGTAGCTGGACAGGGTGCATGGGTCGGCTAAACGACCCGTGGTTTTGTGAGTCCATAAATACCCTCTAAGAGGCAGAATTTGCCTTTTACAACCTCTGTTTTCCCCACAGTGATGGCAGAGCCAGGAGGGTTGGATACTGGCTTGTGCATATGCAAATGCAGAATATGTCCTTCTGTGTCTCCAGTGGCCTGGCTGTATTTTCAGGACATTGGGAATGCTGGGTAGACCTTAACATGGCTGTTTAAATTCCCATTCCAAGTCCTGCTGGAGCAACACAGCAGCAAGGTCCCCTGGCATGTTAATTCCATTTTCTGTCATTGTTTTTGTCTCATTTGAAGGTCTCCTTTACACAGGAGACTCTCCACTCTTTTTAAATGTTCCATCCTAGGCTGGTACCTCTCTAGCCGGAGACTAAACATCTTCCAGCACCTGGGCAGTGCACAAAGGGCAGTGTCCAAACCTGGGCTCCCACAGAATTGGGAAGGCAGTAGGGGTTCTTGGTGAGGGGCCTGGCTGTTCAGGGCATGAGAGCAAGGATGGTGCTCCTTGTGCCCTGTATGGGACCCTGCTGCTGTGCTTGGTGCTGCGTGGGCACAGCATGTGGAGCTGCAGCCTGGTCAGTGTAGCCATCCTTGAACTTGGTCTGGCTTGCAGAAGCACCTCCTACCAAAGGGTAGGAAGTCTGATCTGGGGAAATGCCTCATTATTTGCTTGTCTTAAGGATGGGGCCAATGTCCAGGAAGGAACTCAAGGGTGTGAATGCCTTGTGCCTTTCTCTCCACAAAGGCATCCCCTGGAATGAGCCACCCAGGGTGCGGTACTCGGCAGATATGGACACCTCCGATGAGGACGTAAAGGGAGCCCAGTTCCCTGCCTACCCGCCCCACCACATGAAACGCCGGAACAGAGCCTCCTCCCAGGAGAACATCAGCCACTCCTCAAACCAGGTATCAAACAGCCTTTGGTGACACCAGGCCTGTGGCCAAGTCCCTCTCGTTGCCTCTGAGGTGCTGGGTGGTTCAGAGGAGAAGAGAAGCAGCAGTGGCCAGCTGGGGTGCACTTTTCCAGTCATGGCAAAAAGAGAATCAGGCACTGGTTGGTGCTTCCCTCTGCCCCTGCTGCCATCACAATAACAAACCTGCCTTCATTGCCACTCATTTTCCAGCTTGTCCTTATTAATCTGAGTTACTTGTGTCTCCGAAAAGACTTTCTTTAATTGAATGTGCCAGTGCTTAATAATCAGGTGGAGGAGGTTTGGAGACAGATATTTAATAAGCACCAAGATCCTTCTCTTCCTTTGCAGCGTGCTCCTGCCTCGGTAGGACTGGGTCAGAATGACCTGTCACATACCTCTCCTGAGTGATGGTAATGGGGGGAACAGCCTAAAGAAAGGTGTCAAACAGGGTCTAAGCTAGTGTTTTAATTGTCAAGCAAGGACCTGCTGTTCCTGGTGCTGCCTTTGCCAGTGGTGGGTGGTGAAGATGGTAGAGCTGATCTGGTTCCTCAGGTCTCATGAGCAGCAAAATGCAGGGTGGTGTTTGGCTACAGATAACAGGGGCAGAATCAGCTGCCAGTCTCACAGCTGGTAGTTTTGCACATCCTGGACCCCTCTTCGGGTAATCAGTGTGAGATCTGATCACAACCATCCCTCAGCACCGCACTCTATGTGCCTGGGTAGGGAAAGCTTCTCTCTGCCATTTACTTCTGTGGATCTATGTTTTAATTAGTAAATGCCATTCCTTCTCCAGCCAGCAGTAAATGGGAGAACCCTGGACTGGGTGTCCTTAATGAGGCCACGCTAGGTTAGGCATGAAATGTGCACCATGCTTTGCAGTGGGGAAATGGGGCCAAATTCCTACCAACGCCTCCCATGACTTCCTCCAGGAGCTGGGCAAGCTCCCACATCAGGCTGTGGTTTGCTCTCTCACACCTGTAGGAAGGCTGGTGTGGAGCCTTGTCACCCTAATGGTTAAGAGGCATCTTCTCACTCCCACTTTACCCCCATTTGCTCTTACCTCAGCGGTGCTCATTAGTTTAAATAGCTCCCCATCCTCCCTGCCCTTTGTGCTGCTGATGTGTTTACAGCCAGCAACCATTCTCCCACCCAGCCTGCTCCTCACCCAGCCCTGTGCTGGGGCAGGGTGCAGAATCATGTTTGTTAACCCTGTATTGAATCCGATAGCCTGGCTTCACACGCAGTGTTGTCCTGGCAGACACCTCGTTGGCATCTGAAGGTTTCAAGAGGTGGAGAACTCAGCTCTTTGGCCACACAGATGAAAACTCTCTTCTCCTAAAACTACCTTAGGGGCAAGTTTGTCAGAATATGGTGATGTCAGAACCACTTTTGCTCTAGCTCTGGAGAGGGCTCGATGTTCAGTCCCAAACTGCTTAGTTTCTCCAGTAACAAAAGCAGGGTCTGCTCCCTAGTCCTGTGACTCCAGGAGCTGAAGGTTCTAAAACAAAACTTTAAAAAAAATCTATTTTAAAAAGCACTTAAACCTGATGAGACACAAAAAGAAGCCCTGAATTTGTACCTGTGCAGGTCTTTGCCTTTAGATTTTTAGAAGTCAGGTAGGAACAGGACCAAGCCACAAGGAATAGCTCCAATATACCAAGTTTCTCCCCAGAAGCCATCCTGCTGTACCTCAGGGGAGCTCAGTGGTTCTGGATTCCCGAAGCTTTGATGCTGTCTGGCTCCTCTTCTTTACACAAAGCTTCTGTTACAGGCTTGGGTAGAGTATCCTGTCCCCCCTCCTCGGCAGCAAGGGGTAGTTTCCCCTCCCCGATGTTACGTCTGTGCTTTTAGTTTATTCCCCTGAAATGTTTTAATGCAGAGCACATTTTGCCAGCTTTTGTCACACTGAGAGGTGCAGGGTGATCCAGTCCCTGATGGGGATGTGCCCTAATGGGCTGCCCACCCCGCATTAAAGCCAGCCTTGATGGGGAAGGAGAATGAAGCTCTTCAGCCCCTATCCTGGTAGATATCCATCAAAATCAACAGCAGCCTGTGCTTTAGGCTCTGATCTCTCACAACATTTTTCTTATGGAGATAGGGCAGTGGTGACTCCTGGTTTGTCACCATCTCTGAGGCTGATGGGCCATCAGGGGCTTCTTATTGTCTCTGGGAGCATGCAAGACCCAGGCCTTAAACAGGACTGAAAAACCACTTAGCAAAGGACTGAAGTGCTTCGTGCCCGTGGGTTTAATGCTACTTGGAGGTGCTTTCAGTTCAGGGTGGTAGTGACAGCTCTGCTCTCCACAGTGCCAGGTTTTTATATTCATCTTCCCTTGAGCAGATGCAGTCATCCCTAGCTGTTGTGAGGGTCTAATTAATCAAACACTAGCAAGCACAAAAACTAAGTGAGAGGATGGAAATGTTATAAAAACAAAGCCCACCCCTCACATCTCTTTATTAACACCTTTGCTTACTGCTTTTGCTGCTTGTTCCCCTTTGAATGGGCAGCAGCCACTCAGAAGAGCAGTGATGCACTGGTAGTGTCATAAAACGGGCAATATCTCTCATCATTTGTATTTTATTTGTTTGGATCAAAGGAGAGATTTGGGTTTTTTTCAAAGAAAGAAAAACTCCAGTTTCTAAAGGGAAAAAAAAAAGCTTCCTTTAATGTTTTCAGTGATCGTAGATCGTAGAGATGTTTTGGTTTAAATGGTCTGAAAAATATCTCATTCCATCCCCCCTGCCATGGGCAGGGACACCTTCCACTATCCCAGGGTGCTCCAAGCCCTGTCCAGCCTGGCCTTGGACACTTCCAGGGATCCAGAGGCAGCCACAGCTTCTCTGGGCAACCTGTGCCAGGGCCTCCCCGCCCCCACAGGGAAGGATTTCTTCCTAGTGTCTAATCCAAATCCACTCTCACCACAAAGGTTTGTCTTGGTTCTTGAGCACAGAAAGGAACTTCTCTTTGATTTTCAGGATTTTGTCTGTCTTTAATTTCTCTGCCCTTCTCTCCATGCCCCATTTTTAGTCAGAAGAGTGAGGGAGAAGAGAGGGGCAAGCATCTGAGTAAATCAATGCACAGAGAAGTCAGAAAATTTCAAAGAGGTGGGGAAAACTTTCAGGTTTGGTTTTGCTACTTGGATTTTTTTATGGGAAATTCTTGCCCTCTTCCCTCTTCCTTTCCACCACTGTGTTGGCAGGTGTGTGATGGGGTGGTTATAGTCTGAAAAACATGTTAGTAGGAAGTGAAAATGGGTGTTGACTCGAATTTGGGGCAGCATGGGAATGACGGTGAGATGAGCGGCTTTATTACAGGCTGGTGCTTTTATTGGTGATGGGGTTTTACATCCACTGCATCAAAGCTCCAGATGTTTTGGTGGGAATTGTCATGTGCTGGGGGCTCAGCATCACTTGGAGTTTTCCAGATTTGAGGTTGCTCTGCACCTCCTGGAGCTTACTGACATTTTTAAGACATTACTTACAAGATATTATTTTTTAATGTCTTTTAGCTCTGCCCACGGTGGCAGTGTCCTGCTGCTTGCTTTCCTCTGCTGGTTGCACTGTTTCCTCACTGTCCTGGCAGGGGTGGCTGGTCTGTTCTCTACTTCTTTTCCCTCTCTCCCTTTCTCTCTCTCCCCTTTCCTGTAGATCCATGAGCTCAACACTCGCATGTCCGCAATCGAACGCATGCTGAACCGCTTGGAGGAAAAAATCCTGACACGCTCTGATGAGGTAACTGGGCAGGAATCCTGCAGGGATGGAGCATAGGCTGTGCTGGTCCCTTCCCCTGGCCACTGGAGAGGCTTCCCTGAAGCAGCCAGCATTGCAGGGATAGGCAAAATCATAGGAAAGTATTTAGGTTGGAAGAGATCACTGAGTCCAACCCTTCACCTACCACTGCCAAGTCCAGCACTAAACCCTAAGTGCCACAATGATCTGGGCTGTTTGAGTTTACGCCTCTGTTTCGGCCTTGCAGGCTGTTCTCCAGTTCCAGGTGATGGAGTGCCTTAGAAAACACTGCGTGGCAGGACAGAAACAGCAGCAAATTTAACCCATTTAGACCCTGTGCAAAGCAGTGCCTTCCTTGCTCCTTCTGCACAAGGAAAATTGGGTTTCAGGCTGATACTTCACAAAGTGCTAATTTCAGGAGTTTTGTTAGGTGGTGTCTGTATCTGCAGAGCTGTGACAGCTCATTTGAAATCGTGGGACACTCAATTAGTACCTATGAGGAAGGCACCTGGTTATTGTGACTGTGAGATCTGAGTCAAGGAGATCTGTATCTCCTCTGAGCTGCCCTCATCTTGCCATGCCATCAAACTTGGAAGAAAACAGCTAAATTGAGTTAGAGCTGAGCAACAATGTAGAATCTGTGAATACTTAGACCGCTTAATATTGATTTTTGGGTTTCTAGTTTTAGACTATGCACCCTTTTCCTTCATGTGAACCCATCACCTCTCTGGCAGCTGATGGCTCAGTAGAATGGATGGTGAGAATTACAGGGAAGGCCCCCAGGCACGGATGAAACAATGCAATTTCTCCTTTTTTGTCTAAAATTCACGATGGGGGACGGCCACATTCGTAATCATTCAATGTTTCCATCAGTAATCCTGACCAAGGGAGTGAGGGGTGTTCCCACACTTTATTCCCGTATCCAGGGCAAATCAGAGCACAGGCAGTGGGTCCAAACACAGCTGTGAGACAGGCTGAGGTTAACTATGAAGCAAAGCTTTCCAGCAGAAAGGATAGCAGAGCCCTGGAATAGGTTGTCTGGGAAAAAGATTGCCTGCTGCAGATGCTGCTGTTGGAGGCTGTTAAAAACAGCTCAGACAAAACCCCACCAGGTATGATGCAGGTAATTGTATTCCCACCTTAATGCAAGGGTTCAGGAACTTCTGGAGATCTCTTCCAGTGCCTGGGAGTTTAACAGGATTCTTCTCCAGCTGCCATGAATTGCACCTAACAATGGGGGTGGGTGGCAATGTGCCATCTATCCTACAGGGAAATTTGCTGTGTGGTTTCTCATTGCAAATGAGATCACCCAGAGGTTCCAAAAGTTACCTCAGGGAGTGGCAATTCCCATGGTTGCTTCCCTCTCCCTGGTGGACCTTGTCTCTGGGTCACTGTGATCTGTGTCTGCCCTCAGAGCCACCTAATGAAAATGTGGTGATTTTTGGCCCCACATCCCTCATGCACACCTTTTTAAGGACAGGGGAAAGGCAATTTTCCACAGGGAAAGTTCTGTGCATGGGGAAAATGGGAATGGAGGTTCTTTAGATCAGTGAGGAGCTAGAGAACAGTTCACTGGGCTCTGCTGTTCCCTGGGGTGGTTTGGCTGCTGGGGCTCAAATCCCCCTTTGCAAAGGGGTCACACTCCTCAAGCTCCTCTGCCTGGTGAGTGAGGCTGGACCTGGGCATGCCCCTCTGTCCACCACAGGAGGCTCTCACACCACTCCCTTCTTCTGCTCCTTCAGTCTCCAGCCCCAGAGTCCCACACTGATCCTGATGCCGAGGAGGAGGAGTTGAAGAGGAAGCTGGAGGAGTTAGCCAGCAACATCAGCGATAAAGAAGTCTCTTCTGATGAGGAGGAGTGTGAAGAAAAGAAGAGAGCAAAGAAACCAGAGATGAGTTCCTCCAGTGATGATGTGGCCAGAGATGTTCGAAAGGTAATCTGTGCCCTACCACCCACATCATTCCAGGCTGCATCCATGATTCCTTCTGCTCTCAGTGGTTTATGATTTTACACCATGAAAATGTGACTCTTCTTCTGTCCCATACCTCCAAGCTGGATGCCTCCCAGGGCTGTGTCTGTGTCTGCTTTAACAATGTCAAGGGATAGGGAAGTCCCAGAGTGTTAGATCTGGACCTTTCTCCTTGTAGGCTCTCCCAAATCTCACCCAAGACTCAAAAGTAAAGCCTCTTAGAGTTCTTGCAGGCTACTGCCTGTCATGGAGAGGTACACAGCCTCCACGTCTACTTAGAGGAGTTGTCCCGAGATTTGGAAGTCACTGTGGAGAAGAGTGCTAGGGTGGGAGAAGAGCTCGGTGATGATTTAGCACCAACAGCCTTTGTCAGGCACCTGCTACAGCCTGAGATGTCTTTTCCATAGCTGTCAGTGCTCCTGAGTCCCTGAATCCCTGATCTCACTTCTACTCTGCTAAATCAGCATCTCTTGCACTTCCAGCACCGTGTTGGCTCCTGTCCCTACTCAGTGGTGGGTAACCTGTGGGGACAGGGGTGAGGGAGAGGAGGACAGATCACAGCATCTCTGCAGTGTCTCCAGTTGTGCAGCGCCTCCAGGATGATCCATTAGCACAAAGGGAGAGGTCAGCATTCCCTGTTGGTTCTCTGAAGCTGGTTTGTCCATCCCCACCCTCCTGCCTCGGCTGTGGGAGGGGGATTTGTGCCTTTGCTCCGACACATCCACTGCTCGCAAAGGAAGGAAGTGGGCACCACGCTGCCCCTCTCCTCTCCTGCAAAGCTCCATTCATCCGAGGTTGTGGTGACTTCCATGATGCCACAAGGCCTCCCTTTAATGTGCATTTGTTCCTCAGCCTCACAACACAAAACCTGGTGGGTTTGGGTATCCACTGTTTGCTGTGCTCTCATTGCCACTGGATCAGCAGTGCATCCTTACCCACAGCATCCTTTACTGCCTCCTTTTTCCTGAAAGCTGCTTTCAGATGATTGCTGCAGCCAGACTAAACAACTTCTCGTGGATTGAACAATCTGCATCATCTTAATAACCATTTCTAATTAAGTGCAGATAAGTGTAACTCACTGAGCCAAGGTGACTTAATTCCCGTGTGAGCTGCTGATCTGCAGCGGACAGAGGCTCAAACCCTGAACAGATTTGTGTGGTATCAGTGTAAGATTTTTGTTTCTTATGAAATGAAGCCTGGATCCTCCAGATCTGCTACTTTCTTTGCCCCCAAGCCCAGCTATGAAGCAGAGAGGAGTATTGAGTTAGAAATGTCTGCAGTAGCTGGTCCAGCCCTGGTTAAAGGCTGTCAGCGTGGATTATATTTAACAGCAGCTTTCCTTATACTTACAACAGATCCAGGTTTGGATTTTGCGTGATTCTGAGGGATTTTTAACATGACGGTCCTCCAGTCAGGAGGAAATCTTCTAATTGGGGGAGCACTGTGATGGAAGCACACGATCCTAATGGAAAATGTGAAAAAACTCTGCTGTACCCATGAAGGCACCATAAAATGATAAAAATATCGTCTGGACTGAGTTAGCTGGTTCTCTGCAGGACGGCTTGCCTGGAAATACATGCAGTTGTAAACACAAGCAGTACATATGTCACCCCCATCTCCTTGGTTTCTAGGGAATTATCAGCTGTGAGAGAGATGATGAGTTTCTTCAGCCCATTTTTACATGTGTTTAGCACCTCATCAAGCCAGGGGCAGCACTTAGGGGCATTATTGCCGGTCAGTGCTCCTTGGGGTGGGAAGAGAGGACATTAGCCCCAAGTTCTGGCGGTGTGGCAATACAATCATTTTATGGGGTCTGGTTGTTTTTATTCTTTTGCCACAAACTCAAGGAGTTGTTTGCATCCCTGCTCAGGCCCGCTGAGGTGTAAAGCAATATGCTGCAATTAGATCTTAACTGCTGAGTAACTGAGTGGCCCTCAGGTGGCCAGGTGCTTCCAGTGAGTGAAACATCCCGCCATAACCTCTTTCCCAAGTCTTTTGAGATGACTTCTTTTGTCACAGCCATCCTGTGGAAAGCACGGGCTGAGATCAAAGCTCTGCCGTAGCCGCGCATCCGTCTGGTGGAGAGCCCTCCAGGAGCAGCGTAAGCCTGTTCATTACCACTCCTCCCTCTTCCCACAGCTCCTGGAGGTCTGGTGCCCCTCTCACCCCTGGCTTGTGTTGTTTTATACACCACATTAAAATAACATCCATATTTTTTCCCCCCTCCCTCCCTCCGCTTTGGCTCTCGTAGAGGTCATCGGCTCAGGCTTTGAGTGAGATCACGGCCAAAGTGCTGAGAGCCATAAACGCCACGGAGGAAGCGGTGTGGGAGTCATTGCATGGAGAGAGCCAGGGCTGTGCCCTCCCTGCGGGGCAGCTTCCAGGCCTGGCAGATGGGAAAGAGGTGGCCGAAGTGTACCGGAAGCTTGAGGAAAATGTAAGGCTCCCCAGAGCTTTTGAGCAGCAGGGGTTGGGAACACAAAGGAATCCCCCCCCCCCCCNCAAATATTTTGTTAGTGGGTAGGTCAGCACTGAAAGGATGGTCAGCAGAGGGTTTAAAGAGTCTGGTCTTAGAGGATGGTACAACAGCAAAAGCAGACGCTCTGTCTTGTGGTTTCCCTTTCCTTGGTTCCTGGTTCCCCTGGATGAGTGCCAGGGAGAGAGGATGAATGTGGTCTCCACCTTGCTATAGCATTACTTTGCTGGACTTCAGCAGTCCCTGCTCCAGCAAAACTCGTGTCCCACTTCCTTCAGTTCCTCCCCAGCACTGTGTTTCATCAAGGGGTTTGCAAACATGACCCCCCTCTTCACTAAGGCTGCTTGTGCCTGGGGCTGATGGGCTCGTGCAGGTGACAAGTTCACAGCCAGAGCAAAATCCCCTGCAAGGTTCGTGTGACCCCAGAGCACTGACAGCTTTTGAAACCACTATAAACCCATAGGAATTGATTCCCTGTGGAAATGTGTTGAATCCACAGTGCCCTGGACAAAGCTCCAAAGAAACAGTTCAAAGAAGAGTTGCATCTCCATCTGGGTGATTGGGTTTTGCTGTAGGAAATGTTCTGCAATGGGGAGCAGGGTTTTAGGACACGCTCTGTGGCTCGTCTCTCTTATAAATAAAAGCAGGGAGCTGCAACACCTGGATGCTTTCTGGCCAAATACAGCATCCCAGGGGAAGAGGGTTGAATGCATGAAGGTTTTGGGGCTCCCTCTCTCCCAAGAGAGGTGAAAGTGCTGGGAAGGATGTGAACTTTGGGCTTAGTGCTGCTGCTGCCGTCAGCTCGGGACAGGGGTGGATAGACAATGGCCCTGGGAGATGTGTGTCATCCTGCCATTCCCTCAGGGATCCTGGCTGAGTCACTGCTGGCTGGCCAGTGTTCTCCTCTGCAAGGCATGCCACCCACCTTGGAGGGCACTGGGAGAGTCTGATGGGCCAACAACAAATCCCTGTGACTCACAGGTTGGGTGGTGCACACCCTTAGGATTTGCACTGGGATGGGTGGGACCTCTGGGACGAGTGGTGCCCGTGATTTGGGTGGATGAACTGTAGTTCAGTGCATGCACAGGACTCCTGCCAGCCAGTTTTGCACAATGCCCAGCCCAGGGAAAGCTGAGAGGGCTGGAGGAGCAGCAATTGCAGTAGCAGTACTGAGATTTTGGGATCAGTCAGCAGAACAGTGGCCATATCTGAACACCTGATGTGATTGCATACTGATGTGTTAGTGTTTCCTGAACTGCCTTGCTTGGACCTGTGTCCTTGTAGAAACCTGGGAGGAGACAAATGGCAGTAAAAGCAGAGGTTTTATTGGAATAGATCCTTTTACCCTTCTTCTCTAGGCAGCAAAGGGAGGGCGGTGCAGGTCCTGCTCCCAGCACCACAGACACCCTTAAAATAGACTGAGCAGATTCGGAAAGTCAGTTTGTCTCCTTCCCAGCTCTGCCCTCTCAGGACACAGCAGCCTGAGCTGGTTTGCAGGTACCTCTCTCCCTCTGAGCACATGGCACAAAGACTCTGCTGCTTCTCGAGCAGGTTACTGAGTTTTGGTCCTTCCTGTGTTCCCATTGAGCCTCTTACCACTTCACACTGTTGGTAATTGCTCTCAAAAAGCCCAGGGAAGGGAGAAAATGAGATGAAAAGCCGTGTCACAGCTGACTGGTACTGTCTGTGCTGCAAGGCGAGGGCGGTCAAAAAAGAGTGGCAGGAGCTGCTGCATCTGGGCCTGTGGTCACACCAGGAGAGGAGAACTCCAGGAAGGTTAATTCTTCAATGTGATTTTTCCTTTTGCTGTGTTTCAGGTGTACCTGACTGCTGGAAAGACCTACCAGCTTGAGAAGACCCTGAAGGAGATCGAGGAAGGGGCTCAGCACAGCGGCACCACGGACTCAGAGCTGTCAGAGCTGGAGGACAAAGTGGCCTCAGCAGCTGCTCAGGTGCAGCAGGCAGAGAGCGAGGTGAGGGCCTGGCTCTGAGAGATGCTTTGCCCGGCCAGTGATGGCAAACAAAGCCACTGATAGATCCTCTAACCACCATCTGTGTGTCTTTTCTCCTCCTTCTAAAGATATCGGATATTGAATCCCGAATTGCAGCTCTGTCTGCTGCAGGGCTGACAGTGAAGTCTGTGGAAAAGGTGAAGAGGAAGTCAAGTGTGCTGGTGAGCATGGAAGGGTGGTGGCTGTGAGGTCCCAGCTCCAAGATGTATGTGCTCCTCTGGGCTGTTGTTGCTCCCCCTGGGTGCTGGGAAGGGCTGCCTGGCTTGCTGAGCCATTCCTGTCTCTCCCCGTGCTGCCTGGTGCTCTGCCGTGGCAGACCAAGCTGTCTGCCTCCTTCTGCACCCCCAGAGACACCTTTGCCTTCCTCTGTCCACAGGCTGCCCGTCTCCATTCTCCTGCTCCTGCCAGCAGCAGTGCTGGGGAGTCTCTGGATGGCATTAAAGTGAGTGTGTATTTAATCACAGGCTGTGCATGTGGCATGGCGTTAAGCCTGGAGACAACCAGGGTCTCCATGGGGCTACCTTCAAAGCAGTGGCCTCAGTGGGGACCTCTGCCCTCCCATCCCTTCCCTACAGCAGACTGCTCCCCTTCTCTTTCAGGCAATGCCCGGATTGCAGAGGTTCAGGAGGAAGTTCAACAGTCCCCTGGAAATCACCAGTAAGGACCATAGCCCTGCCCATGGGAGATGAGAACCTGCGGGTGGCTGGGCTGGGCTTTGGGGAATGCTGATCCTATCTCTCTCTCTGCAGAGCTGTGTGTCTGCAGTGGAATCCCCTTCCCTGTGCTCACGGCCTGCTAGCAGGACAGCCACAGGGGAAACCTGTGGTGGATAACTCGTAAAGGAGGCAGCAATTGGCAGGACTGGGGACAGTGATGGGAGAGCAGAGATCAGGCCGAGGTGGCTCAGTCCTCCAAGAACTGGGACTTCTCTGCAGCCACCCCAGAGTCCAGGGAGACACACCTGCATTCCTTTATCTGTGGCATCCTGTGGGCTGTTAGGTCTCAAAGCCTCACCTAAGCCCATCCTCTCTTCTGACAGCAATTTCCCCCTTGCTTGGCTGTCATGGGGAAGGTATCCTTCCCTGGATGGCATGCCCCACCCTTGGAAGTGTTCCAGGCCAGGCTGGATGGGGCTTGGAGCACCCTGGGATAGTGGAAGGTGTCCCTGCCCGTGGCAGGCAAGGGGATAAGAGGGGATTTCAAGTTCCTTTTGACCCAAACCATTCCATGACTCTAGGAATCTTGACCCTGTTGTCCACCTGACTCAGCCACTGGTCTCTGCTGGGGGGCAAGAAGCCCTCCAGGGCCCAGCTATGGACAAGCAGCAGCTTGGAAGAGCTTCAAAGTAGCTGGTGACCTAAAACTTGGCACAGCAGCTTGTGTGGCAGGGGACAATCACTGGAAATGTTTCATCCCAACCAATATCAGCGAGACCCATTAGGAAATTACTTTTCTATTTCTCTCTTATCTCTCCTCACAAGCTTGAAGGCAGAAAGAGTGGCTCTCCTTCCAGATAATGGAAGATGAAGTGGGGAAAGATCATTTAATGCAGAGGTAGAGCAGCATTTCCCCCATTCACATAGACAATTAACAGTGCTGTTTCCCAGGCTGGGGCTGGTAGGTGGCAAGGTCCCTTGTCCTCATCCTGAGGAGGATTCATCTGCTCTCCTTCCTGCAAAGGGCAGGCAGATAAAGGCAGCCTGTGGGACACGTCAGCCCTGCAAGGAGATAGAGGGATGTGCAGTGGGGACAGACATCACCAGGCAAACCTAATCCCCTGTGCCGGGGCTGGGCCAGGGGGTGATTTGGTCTCCTGACTGCCTGCCCGGCAGGTCAGTCACTTGGAAAGTTGGGCCTGAAAAAGTGCAGCTGCTGGAAGCTGGTGGCAGAGGAGAGGAGATGACTTAACAAGTCAAGAGAGTGTCGTAGGATGGTGCAGTGAGAGCTTCTCCCAGGCTGGGGTTTTGCTGTGCCACGGAGCTTTCCAGAGCAGAGGCCCTGGCAGTTGACTGCTGCCAGGCTGACCCAGCTCATGCAGTGCTCTGGAAGCCTGAGCAGCAGCAGCTCTTGTCTCCTTGTTACCAAAGTGCTTCCCACCATCCTTCCCTTGGAGAGGGGAGTGCCGGGGAGCATCCAAACCCACAGCCAGCGGGGGATTAGTAAACCCCAAGTGACTCAATGGGTCACTGAAACCTCTGGTGAGGTGGGTGAGGAGCTGCTTCCTGTCTCTCTTCCCTCACCACAGGCTTTGATGACTCCTTTGACCGCAACTCCGTGTACCGTGGCTCCCTGACGCAGAGGAACCCCAACGGGAAGAACAGGAGGGTGGAGCGGCTCTTCGCGGTACGGACCCAGCCACGCAGGAGGGCTGCAGGCTTGGCTTCCAGGCGGACCTGTCCCTCCCCATGCTCTCCTCAAGCTGGTGGAGCCCTCAGCTCTCAGCGTGGGTCCCACAGTGCTGTCTGGTGAGGGCAGGAGCGCCTGGGCATCACCCTCTGAGGTCTGGGATGTCCCAAGCCCCAGGGAAGATGAACATCTTTGAATTCCCGCTACCTGCGTGGTCTGTGGGGTGGGGCAGGGCCTCGCTCCCTGCAGGGGCAGCTACAAGGGACAAGGAGCATGCTGGGGTGGCTCGGGGTGGGCTGAGGTTCCTCCTTCTTGTGCCCTGCAGAAGCCTGTGATGACCCACCTGTCCTGAGGAGAAGGGGACCTTCCTGCTACTGCATTTCAGTGAAGATACAAGACCTCAGCAAAGCAAAGCCTCTCACCGCCTTCCCTGCAACACTTTCTGCTCCTTCTCCTGAGCCCCTCTCTCCCTGAAACCCTGGACAGAAAGGAAGCCAGAGGCCATGGGCAGGAGGCCTTGCTGGGAGTTGATGAAAAGAGGAGCAAAGCACTGGGGTGCAGACACGTGGCCAGGGGCTCTCATGGGAGGATGCTGGAATGACACCTTGGATTGGGGCAGCTCTTTGGTACTGGGTCAACCAAGGGGACCAGAGAGGTGCAGAGCAGGATTGACCTCCTCAGAGGGAGCTGGATATCAGGGTGACATTCAGCACAGGGACTGGGGCAGGGACACAGCCCTCG
This sequence comes from Aleadryas rufinucha, assembly GCA_013397815.1. NCBI lineage: Eukaryota > Metazoa > Chordata > Aves > Passeriformes > Aleadryas > Aleadryas rufinucha. The sequence continues at coordinate 61,933 of VZTH01012532.1, read as the reverse complement.
CTTGGCAAAAGCTGTCAATGCCTGTCCCTGCTCTCTCCCAGGCTGCTGGTGAGCAGGGACAGGAGCTGACAGTGAGTGTGGAATGCCCTTGGGATACCCCAGGAAGAAGAGAGACCGAGGCATCCCAGTGCTGGCATTCACATCCCGATGCTGGTCCCAACTCCCTGCCATGTCCCTTGGAGCTTTGCTTCCCTTCCCTGGGCAGCAAAGCAGGATGAGAGCAGTGCTGGTCCATTCCCAGTGAGCACTTGGTCTTTGCCCCAAGCCATGCAAACACCCACTGAGGCTTCTGCCACGTGCCTGAAGCAGCTGTGGCCATCTGGGGATGGGAGTGAGGCGAGGCTTGAGGGAAGCAGTGGCAAGAAAAATGGGAGGAAAGACTGGAGGGCTTGTTGGGGGTTGGTTTGCTTTTCCAGCTCTTGAAGATATCTATGCTCCATGTGAGGCTGTACCAGCAAGATACAGAGCCCCAGCAAGCAGAGTGCAGGTGTTCCTCTGCTCCACAGAGGAGTCAGGCCCTGCCAGGATGCACCTTGTGGATAAGCATGTCCCCTGTCTCTGGTGATGGCATTGTAGAGCCTCTTAGGCCCATCCCATCCTTTGGAAGGGCTGTGATGACCCTTGGGGGCTGCAGTGGCCCTGGGCCCCTGGTATCAGCCTCCCCCAGATCCCCCAAGATGTTTGTTTCCACCCAATATTCAATTCTCCACATCCACTAAGCGCAGTGGATCAGTACCAGCCCCAAATCCATGACCAGAGCATCAGGATGGGAAGAGGGTTGCTTTCTCTTGCAGGTCACTTTGGAAGAGGTTTTTTGCTCAGTCCCTGTCCTGTGTAGCCCCCACTTTCCTCCCTCCTTCCCTCCCTGCCCAGTGGGCGAAGTGGGGAGGATCACTTGCAGCTGGAGCAGGGATGTCAGACCAATGCTGACAGTTTCCCCTCCATGGCCACCCAGGCTGGATCATTTCAGGCAATTCCTGTGCATCTGGGCTAAAGCCACTTTAATTACGAGCAGTAGGGTGAATTCTCATGCAAGTAACACATTCCTTTGGCTTTGGTAGAAGTAGAGGCTGCTAACTTGCCTAGGAATTGGTCCTGTGGTCATCCCAGAGAGTATTGTAAGTCCATAGTCTGGGCTTCCCAGCTGGAAACAAAACCAGTTTCTTAATTTAAAATTAAATCCTTCTGGCCTGAAGCTCAAAAGGGTAAGTGCAAACCTCTGCTGTTGCAGAAACTCTCCCAGACACTGCGGCTTCACTGGATCCAGCTAGTGGCTGCACTGGGATGGCAGCTCCTTGTCTGGCAGGAGGGAGCTCCACCAAGATCATGCGAAAGGTTTGCACCCACCCTTCTGGTGTCAGGGTTCAGCCTTCATCCCAACCCCATCTCTTGCTTGTCTGGTTTCAGCCATGACTTGAGTCCTTCCTCGCCTGCCCCTGTGAAGGGATCCTCATGGGGAACCTTAGCAGTGCAGACCAAAGCGTCGTTCAGTAGCCACCCACGTTGTTCTTTGCTGGTTTCCTGACCCATTTGCCTGTGTAGAGATTATAATAAATGTACACTAAATCATGCAATAAAGTCAATTTTGTGTCCAGAGCCACCCACCCATTTCCCAGTGTATGTTTTTCAGCACACTTGAGCAAAGGCTCCTTTCTCTTCCCATGGAATCCCAGAATGGTTTGGGTTGGAAGGGATCTCAAAGCCCATCTCCTCCCACTCCCTGCCATGGGCAGGGACACCTTCCACTATCCCAGGGTGCTCCAAGCCCCATCCAGCCTGGCCTTGGACACTTCTAGGGATCCAGGGGCAGCCATAGCTTCTCTGGGCAACCTGTGCCAGGGCCTCCCCACCCTCAGAGGGAACAATTCCTTCCCAATATCCCATCTAACCCTGTCCTCTGGCAGTGGGAAGTCATTCCTCCTTGTCCTGTCACTCCAATCCCTTGTCCCCAGTCCCTCTCCAACTCTCCTGGAGCCCCTTTAGGCACTGGAAGGAGCTCTGAGGTCTCCCTGGAGCCTTCTCTCCTCCAGGTGAGCACCCCCAGCTCTCCAAGCCTGGCTCCAGAGCAGAAGGGCTCCAGCCCTTCATGGCCTCCTCTGGACTCTCTCCAGCAGCTCCATGTCCATCCATTTCTTTGAGCAACCTGTGCACTCCTTGCTTTAAAACTGGCCAGGTGGAGCAGGCAGGAGCTGAACCAGCAGCACTGAAGCCAAATGGAGGCAGATGGTGCAGGTCATGAGGGCCACATGACCGGTCACATCCTGGCCACAGAGCCACAGGTGTGAGGACTGTGGGTCAGTGGTGCCCAGTGGGGAAGCCGCGTGGGTAAAGGGGATGCACAGGGTGGTGCTGCAGAGGAGCTGATCCTGAAATAAATGCACTGTTCCAACTTGCATGGAAATCCTGAATCTGGTCTGGCAGCTGAAGCCACAAGAAACACAAGGCCCCAATCAAGGGATTGCTTTGAATCTGTATCAAATACTAGCAGCAACCCTGGGGTAGAAAGTGACCTGCTGAGCCCGGGGTGGGGATTTCCGTGGCTGAATCCCAAGGTGGGGCAAGTTCTCCTCTCTTCAGCCCTTTCCCTGCCTTTCTCTGTCTGTGGCAATCCCCCTGTGTCCCATGCTGCTCCTGCCACCTCTCCCCAACACTGGCTATGCTCAGGCACTGGAGCTGGGCACTGCATGAGATCGAGCTGTGTCCCAGGGCAAAGCCAGCACCACATAGGGGTGGCAGACAGAGACCTTCCCCTGCCCACACCCCACTGGTGACGGTGTCTTCACAAACCTGCCAGCACAGAGATGTCCCTGTTTTGGCATGTCTCTAGTCCCAGTTTTGTCTGTGTTTGGACATCACCTGACCCTCCCAAGCTGGCTTCTCCAGTGTCACATCCAGCAGAATAAACATCAGAAATCTTTAAAAACCCATTTAAAATGGAAATGGGGGACCGGGGGGTGGAGATTTGAAGCCCACATGCCCAGAGAGCAAGCCCGTTCCTGCCAGCCCATGTGCTTTCCTCTCGTCTCTGAATGTCCTGTTTTCCCTAGAGCAGGTGTTTTTTTGGTTTTTTTTTTGTTTTTTTTTGGTGGCGATTGAAGGGAAAAAGGAGGTGGTACCAGTGTAAATCCTGTGGTGGAGTTACACTGTTCTCTCCAGCGTTCAGGGCAGCGGCACACACCGACCCCGGTAGTGGACGCCGGGTGGGTGACGGAGCAGAAAACTTCCCCTAGTCCGAAATAACCCTGCGTGGAGGATAGGGATTAACATATTCCCAAACTATCTCCCTCAGCCAGCGTAAGATAAAATGCTGGTCCCTTCTGAGTCATGAAAATCCCTGTGCTGATTTGATGAGAGGGGACAGCGGGGAGGGGAGATGCCCCGGCTCGGTCCCCGCCGGGGCTCGTCTCTGACATCAGCACGAAACCGGCCATAAAAGCAGCGACCGGAGGGGACTCTGGCTCAGACAGCCGCCACCTGGCTCAGCGGGACGGCAGCCGGGCACCTCTGCTCACCTCGCCTCGGTAAGTGCAGCCCCGCGCCCGGGAGCGACGCTTTTCTCTCCCTCGAGTGATGCTTTTGTTGCTGGGCAATTCCCGAGTGCTGCTTTGCCTCCGTGCGTCTGTCCTCGCGTCTGTCCAGCCGGCTGGGGGGGTGCCAAAAGTTGGCGGCCACAGCAAACCTGAGCTCCCGGGAGCCCGGTCTGTCTCCTGCTCAGCATGCTGCAAACTTTTCCTTTGCAAAAGTGCCTGGAAATGGAGCACCCCTGCCGTGTCCTGTCTCGCCCAGCTCTCCCTCTTTGGTCCCTTGCCCCACTCCCTCGTTTCAGGAGGCTGCAGAAATCCAGCCCATCGCTCAGCCTGCCCTGCACAGTCCTGCTCACTTCACCTGCTCAGTGCCGTGAAGTGTGGCACGGGGCATTCCCAGGTTATCATTTCAGCAGCCACGTCCAGGGATGGGTGCCAAGGGTGCAGAGGTGGTCATCATCCATCCATCCATCCATCCATCCATCGATCCATCCATCCATCCATCCATCCAATGTCCAGCAGCAAAACCCATCTGTGACTCTGCAGCCTCTGCTTGGTGCAGCCAGCCCTGCATTTTGGTGGGGTCTGTGGGGTCCCACAGGTGTTCTGGGGGTCCCAGAGAAGATCAGGCCTGACCTAAGGCACTAGGCTAGGATCAAAACCTATTTTAATGAACACGAGGTTTGTGCAGCTCATGCTTGGAGGTAACGTTTTCCCCAGAGGTATCAGCCCCAGCAAAACCCCTGGTTTCTGACGCTGCTGTCCCCAAGCCCTTTGCTGCTGGCCCAGGGATGCTGTGATGAGGACACACATCAAGAGCCAAATCCCTTCTCTCGTGCAGCCACATCAGAGTCTTCAGCAGGGCTCAGGGGACTTCAGAGCCAAGTCACTGCGGCCAGAAAGTGCTGGGGATGAAGCTGGGGGTCACCTGCCTCCTGTGGCTGCTGCTCATCTGCCTGACCCTGCCCGCCACCCGTGGCCGCGTTCTCGAGCACTCCATGGAAATCAGGAGTAAGGAGAACATGAGTAAGTGACTTTCACTAGCCAACTCCCTGCCTCCAGCCCCCTCTGCCTCCCCAGACTCAGCTGCATTTGGGGGGTGAGGAGGTGCTGCCGCTGTGCAGGAGCACAGGTCTGCTTTGACACAGCCTTTGCAACAGCTTTGATCCTCCTCATCCCCCTTCCCCGCTCTCCTGGTGTTCGCCATTCCCCCACTCGTGGGCGTCGTGCCCCATCCCCTCCCATGTCCTCCAAGCCCCTGACAGATCCTCGGCTTTTCCCTTGCAGACCCGGACATCGACCCCTCGTGGTACACGGGCCGCGGGATCCGGCCGGTGGGGCGCTTTGGGAGGCGACAAGCCCTGGCTGGGGGGCAGCGAGGCTGTGCAGCCCTGCACCCGCACCCCCACCCCCACCCGCCCCGGCAGGAGCTGAACCCCTGAACCGGAGCTGACAATAAAAACCCTTCTCCTCTCACCCCTATGTCCCGGCCTCTCTGTTCCAAAATGCAGCATGGTTGGGTGTGGGGGGTGTGACCCCCAAATTTGCATGGTCGCCATGGTTTTCTGCCTGCCCTGGCAGAGTGTACAACATGACAGCCTTTCCCTCTCATGTTTACCCTCCCACACCCCAAAAAACACCCTAAAAATAAGCCCAGAGGACCCTTTTCCCAGGTCTATCCCCTGGGGTCCCACCATGTGCCAGCTCCCAGGGGTGCCCCTGACACCTCCATTTCCATGAGCTGGGGTCAGAAACAGCCACCCTATTTCCGTGGAGCTGGGATCAGAAACTCTTGGGGAGCACATGATGCTCTGTCCACCATGCTGCCATGCCCCAAACACTCAGAGGTTACTGCCCTACAGACAGGGTGAGTGGTGCAGCCTTTGGAGAGAGCACGAGTGGGATTTTTTTCTCCTCCAGCCAAGGTGAGTTCCCACAGTTGACTCATAATGTGTAAAGGGGAGGCCCAGCAAGGCTCGGGGCACTGTGACCCGTGGTGACATGTGGCGACACGTGGCTTTGGCCCCATTCTGGCTTGCTGACTGCTCCCAAGGACGAGCTGTGACCCCTGTAATGCAGTGGATGGGGTGAGGGGGACACTGGCTCGGGTCTCTGCCACCTCCAGGCTCCCTGTGGTTCCCTACAGGCTGACATGCAGGACAAGGAAAAAAAACAACACGCCTTTAGGGCAATATTCTCTTTATTTGTAGCCTGGGTGTAAAACCACTGGGATCTTTGCTTTGGGAAATCAAACCCTCCCTTTTCAGATGGAAAGGGAGATGGAGGAGGTGACAGCTGGGGGTGGGGGGATGTCACCAGTTAGGGTTGGTGGCAGTGTTCTTGGCAGGCTGTGCTCTTCTCTGGAAGTGGGAGCTTGGTGGAAGAAACCCCTGTGCTTTATGTCCTGGCTGAAGATGGTGCTAAAGGGTTGAAGAGGCCCTGTGCACCTGGGAGGGGCTCTGAACTGGCTTTGAGAGGGAGGGTGGTCAGGCTGAGCTGTCCCCGCAGTTCTGAGTCCCCCCTGCTTTGTCACTGCCCCTCATGGAGGCCGAGCCCAGCCCTGCTGAGTGCAGTGTCAAGTCCTCAGCTCCGGCAGCACCTCGTCCTTGCCCCGCTCGCCCGCAGGTCGACGGTCGACCTCCCATGTAGGGATGGCTTGGATGCTTTCTCTTTTTCCCTCCTCAGGAGCTCTTGGACTAGGAGGAAACACAAGACAAGGAAGGGCTCTTTTCTCCTGCCAGAGGCTGGGATGCAATAGCCACCCCATGTCCCACCCCAAGGGACCATGCCACAGTTCCCTGAACAGCTAAGCTGGGGACACCATTGTGCCTAGATTGGATACCAATGCAAAATAAAATTGTGGCTCTGGGAGAAGGCCTGAAAGCCCTCTCTGACACTGGAATATCCTGGGATGGATCTGTCCATCCTTCTGCCTTAAGGGGTGGCGCAGGCTGGACTGGCTGGGAGGAACATCTCAATGACAAATAGGAGCAATGAAGGGGATGAGCTTTTCAGGGGCTTGGGACTGTGGTTCACCTGCCTCTGCTCTCACCCAGAGCCATCCCAGAACTCACCTATGCCCATGAAGACATCATTCACTTGATGGTTGGATTTTGCAGATGTCTCCATGAACAGGAGGCCTTTTGTTCGTGCAAACTCTTCCCCCTCCTAAGTGGAGACAAGCAGAGTTATTCCCCTGCCCCCTCTGAGGCTGCTTGTTCAGTTTTATGGTGGCATTTGATGGTGGGTCAATAATTGTACAGGGACTTTGGAGGTGCCTGAAAACCTCTTAAACCCTTGGCTTTCCCTGGAAATTTTCCTTGGACATATCCCAATGCTTTCTGTAAGGGGTGATGAGGGAACCCCAGGCACTCACCTCGGTGGTGACCTCTCGCTCAGCAGCAAGGTCTGTCTTGTTGCCCACCAGAGCAATCACGATTTCATCAGGAAGGAATCTCTTCTCCAGCTCCTCCAGCCACAGCTTTGCTCTGCTGAGTGTTTGCTGGAGAGATGGAGAAAAAACCACCCAGTGATCTGGTTTTGATTTAATCCCTTTTTCTCAGACCAAGCTGATTAGGTGGCATCAAACCAAAGAGGGTGAAAGAGGTGTGGTGGGGAGGTTCTGATTGCGCTTCTCAGGGAAACAAGTCACCAACCCTCAAACACATTTAGGGATAAATCACGCTTGGATGGGGTGCATGGCAGCAGAAATCACCCCTGGGTGGTGGCATGGTCCTGCCAGGGGCCTACCTTGTTAGCAATGTCATAAACAAGGAGGGCGGCATCGGCATCCCGGTAGTAGAGGTGACAGACACTCTGGTACTTCTCCTGGCCTGCCGTGTCCCAGATCTCAAACTTGATAGTGGCCTCATCCAGGTTGAGTGTCTGTGTGAAGAAGGAGCCTGCAGGCAAGATGCAGGGTGTGTGACAACTTGGAGCAAGAGCAGGGAGCTCAGGTCCCCTACCCTGAGGCCAAATCCATCCCAAGGGTCAGTGATCATGTTCTAATGCACAGAATTCAGTGGGCGGGACTTCTTGTGATCACTGGCACTGGGCTGACATGGCCTTTCCTGGCAGCAGATTTGGGTGGATGCCAGGTTTGATGTTGGATAACTCTGAGCTTTGCAGAATAGCCCCCAGAGAGAGAGAGACAGCTCCACCTCACTGGTGGGTCGGCCCTCTCAATGGGAATATCCACAGAAAGGGCTCCTATTGGAGGGGAGCCTCCATCCTTTCCTTCAGGGAGCAGATGGCTGCTTGTGGACCAGCCAGGGACAAGGCAGAGGGACAAGAGGAGAAGCTCCACTTTGCTCTGCTCCACCAGCTGGCTCTTCAGTACAGGTGGGATCACAGCCTCTGTGCCTGCTGTGCCTTCTTAAGGCAAAACCCAGGTGCATCACGTAAAATGAATACATATGATGTCTAGGTGCTATAGGACCTAGGCTGGGGGGATTGAAACTAAGTGATCTTTAATGCAAACTGTTCTAAGAGACCCTCCTGGGGTGCCTGAATAGCTGTGAGGGCAGCACAGCATGCGAAGAGCAGATGGGCTGCACAGTTTGAATCCCAGGTCTCACTCATCTTGCTGCTCGCCTGCCTCTAAAAAGCAGCACAATGCCAGACTGGTGTGATGTGGATGTGGCTTTGCTTGTGGTCTGGTGCTGAGGAAACGGGCTGCAGAGATGTGAAGGGTGAGGTTCTGACTTTTGGGCAGGTCTGCATCATGTTCCAAAGCGGGTCTGTGCTACTGCAAGATGGACCAAGCAGTTCTCCTGCATCCCACCCTGCTGCAGGAAGGTGCATCAGGCCTGGTCTCTCGCCCAGAGCCATCGAGCTGTTGGAGCCACTCACTCACATCCCACGGTTGGCAGCAGCTCCCTGAAGTCGTTTTTTACGTATCTGTAGGCCAAGCTTGACTTCCCCACGGACATGCTGCCCAGCAGGACCACCTTGTACATGTAGGAGGGACGAGGCCCCTCTGGGGACGTGCCTGGTGTCACCGTCCATGCCATGTCCTGCAAGGAAACCAACTCTGTTCAAGGCACATCTGCAAGTGACCCCAGGATCAGCTGAGCCTCCTGCAGCAGCTCCAGCCCAGCAGTAGCAGGGCAGGTGGGGCTTAACTCCAAAATAGGCTGGAAAAAAATCAAAATCATTAATATCATTAATTGCAAGTTTAATGCATCAAAGCATCTGCCACTGTCAGTTACGACCAGAAGGTGGAGATGTTTAGGAATAAACTTGATGCCAGAAGCCTCCTTGGATGAAGGCAATGAGATCAGTGCATTTCCTTTAAGGGGACAAGCTGGAGGAATTTCCTGGCAGAGGGAAATCCCTTCTGGCTGTGCCTTGCTCTCCAGCACACCTCCTTCCCCAGAGGCCTGGTGAAGAGCTGAGGCTGATGTCTCACATTTATCCTGGTTAGAAGTCACATCAGGAGAGCCTCAGGCCTGAGAGGCCCTGGCCCAAGCAGCCCTGAGGAGCAGCAGCACACAAATCAGATGGCAAATGCTCCTGCACCCTGGGTAAAGACCCCCAGACAAACCAAGCCCCTGGAGTGCCACCTCCATGTCACCCCAGAGTGTGACTGAAGCCACTCTGTGATGGCAGGGAAACACAGACCCAGTGACGGTGATTGCCTCAAACCTGACTCAAAGAGAGCTGCTGCAGAGCCTTGGTTGTGCCCTGGAAGGAGGCTGGTCAGTGGGAGCCCTCGTTGGTGCCACGTGTGTTCCCTCCTCCCAGCCCTGAGGTCAAGGAAGTGCCACTGCCCCGCTGTCGGTGGGAACTGCCAGTGCAGGGCAGCAAATAACACTTTGCCTTGCTTTGCCCTGGTTCCTCCTTGCAGAGCTCCTCCTCCAAAAACACACAGCTCGTGTGGACAGTTATAAAGGAGAGAGGAAAGTTCATGGGGTGTTGGACTGAGCAGGATGCCAGGGTGAGCACTGCTGGAATGGGGGACTTCCCTCCACATGGAAGAAAGCCCTGGTCAGTCAGACAGCAGGGATCTGCAAGATTTATACTGAAGATTTGGTGCAATTTCTACCTGGGCCTCAGGAATCTGGCTGTGGAACTTGGCTGGCGAGCAAGAAGTACCTTTAAAGACACCTACAGCAGTACCAGCAATGGAGCTCACTGCTCTCTGCAGCTCCCTGGCCTGACAAAAGCCCCTTGTTCCTGAGAGCTGCTCATCCCACGTGTCTCCTTTATTTTGCCTGTCCTCCCTCTGCAGTCTGGCAGGCTCCAGACCTTTAATTCTTCATTAAGGCTGTCATTAAGAGCGTTCCTTGGCTGAACCAAGATCTGTTTCTTTAGATCCAAGTAGTTTTCCTGCTGGGTGAGATGGGCTTTAATCCCCTTAAAAAACACAGGCAACATCACCTCCCCCAGCTCATGCAGCCCTGTGAGGAAGAGCAGGATCAGTTTGTGCAGAACACTAGTCAGACATATTTTTCAAGCAGGAAAAAGATGAGCCCTGTGGAACAGCATAAATGTGTTCCTTATGGTATTGATTGCATACATTTGCCTCTTTGTAGGCTGGAAATAAGACTGCCATCCTTTCTGGGCAGTTACTGTCAGTATAAGCCATAAAACTCTCTAAGGAAGAAAGGAGCTGCTTGAAAATGACCCAAGATTGTCTATATTAAACACAGTTTCTCATCATTTCCCTCTGCTGCTCCCTATTCAAGCTTAGAAAGTTGGGTCAATGCTGGAACAAAACTCACCTGAGATTTACTGCAATGAGTTTTGCCAAAGCTCACTTGAAACAATTCTTTTCCCCATGTTAAGAGGCAGAGGGCGAGTCTCCCTTCTCACCTGAGGAGGATGGCAAGGAAGCAAAACACATGGCTTTATTCTGATTCAATGGAAAACAGGATTTAGGAGGAAATGGTGGAGGGTTTGTCCTCTTTTTTTTAATCGTAAAAGGAGAGTACAGAGTAAACCCCTACACTTGCTGGATAAAGGACTATGGAAAAAGTATCCAGACATCTCCTGTGATCAATTTGGAGAGCAGCCTGGGGAAGAGCTGAGGTGATGCAGGTCCTCTGCTTGTGCCAAGAGGCCACACTGAGGAGCAGGGAAAGCTGAACCTGCTCAGATCCAGTACAGTCAGAGAAAATAAACCAATTTATCTTCAATCAGCTGAAAAAATCCTGCTGGTAGATTTAGTCTCCAGATATAGCTTAATGTTTTGTGGTAGCTGTGTCTAACAGCATGTATTAGGGGCAGGCTTGATTGATCCTACACTTACCTTGAAGGTGAGTACCCAAACAGCCACAACACCAATCATTTCTCACTTCCTAATGGAGGATTAAACATTGCTGCACCCAGGAAACTGTGTTCAGCATCTTTAACCTGGGCTGGAGGGATCCTGGTGTATTTATTGTTAGGGATAAGTCTTTTATTTCCACAGAAAAGCAGTAAAAAAGGAAAAGTCATGCATACCTTTGGGCATGGAGTCACTGAGAAACCTTATTTAAAACTCAATTTAGCTGCCTGGGAAATTAATGTTGTTTAAGTGTAATGATGTCTAACTGGTGTCTAAGCTTTTCTAGGTCCTAAAACCATTAAGCCATTTGCTGAGTTTCCGCAGGGGTGCAACAGTGAACCAGAACAACAATTAATAAACACCTCAGAAAAATTACAGGACTTCAACACTTAACTGCGTAAGTCTGCAGTATTTAACTCTGCAGGTTTTGAACATGATACTTTAGGTCCTTTCAGATTTAAATACTTATTTCCTCCCCCCCCTCCCCAAGATAGATGCCATGCACCCACCTCCCCAGTTAACTTCTAGCATTCGGCTCAAAGCTCTCTTCTATTTTGGGAGCCTCCTCCTACCTGCTTAAGCTCTGGCTTAAGTAGGAGCGTGGCCACTCGGAAAGTTCACTTAAGCCAGGGTTACGAGGGGATACAAAAATCCCAACTGCAAAGACGTAATGTGTAAATATTAGATTTATGCTGTAATGATTTCTCAGAACAACCAGCTCTCCTCAAAGCGAAGGGGAAGGGAATAAGGATCATTAACCACGCAGGGAAGTAAGGTAGCAATAAAGGGGACCGCCCTGGACTGTGGGAGAGACTGAGAGCTCTGCTGAGACCGTCACAACAGCTCTGGGAGGATAGGGGCAGGGCAGAGGGCTTCCTAAAACCTCTTCCCTTGGGCAGGGAGTCACTGAGGACCGTGCCACCCTTTGTGCCTTGGACGTGAGGCTGCTCCGTGAGGATGAGAGTCTTTCCGGAACCTGCCTGGGAAAGGCACCTTGGAGAGGGCGGATCGGGGCTGGGGGCCTACCTGGTGAGGAATTCCTGAGCGGAGGATGCCTTTACCTTCACGAAGCCTTGCTGTCCTCCCAGAGTTCCGGTCCGTGTGTCAGGGGTGAGAGGATGACGGCTCCATCCGTGTGTTCGAGCCTCTCCGTGCCGGGGGCAGCTAAAAGCGAAAGCACCGGCTGCAGGAGCGGTGTCAAAGGTGAGGCGCAGCCCGAGATCAGTGAACCTTAGACCTGACACCAGGTCTAAGGTCTGGCAGCCAGACAGGACGGCACGAGGCTGTTGTCACTGTGGCCATGCCCCCAGCACCCCTCCAGCCCTCCCTCTCTCCGTCCTTCCCTCCCCACTTCCCACGCTGGGGTTTGGCGGTGGGTGGATGGATGGAGATGGATGAGCGGACAGAAAGATGGATGAATGGGTGGGTGGGGCTTTCCCCATGTCCTGGGATCCAAGAGCAGCCCAGCTACCAAGGAAATGGGGGTAAAAGCACCTCGGACCCACCAAGATTTAAGGACCAGGGAGGGCTGGGTGTGGCCGGAGCCATGGCATATCCGGGATCTGTCCTCCGGATTTTTATAACATGGCAATTTCTGCTGATGAACGTTAGACCTGGCTCTGGTCTTGTGCCAGGCACGGGCTCAGATATCCCGGGCTCGGAATTGCAAAGGGGATTTGTTTTGTGGGAGAAGACACGCCCACTTGTCTGGCAAAAATGCTTCAGCTGCAAGACAGCTGCTCCTGAGCTTGGGAGGTACAAAGTAAGCAAAACCTGAGCATTTTACTGCCTGTTAATTAAGGTAATACCTGGTTACCCCAGGCAGCTGGGGCTCAGAGTTTTGAAGAAGGCTGCTCTTGTTAGAGCTTTAATATCTTGAGAGAGAAATCACAACATGTTATATTGCATTGGGATAATGGGTCTGCAGCGAGAATGGGATGATCTGATAATTAAACATCTGATTGAAGATAATTCTGTGTCTCTGTCACTCCTCTTGTCATAGTCAGTGTCTTTCCTTCAAGTAAGATATCTGGAAGTGAAACAGGCTTAACAAAATCTAGTCCTAATGGTCACAGGGAACAGGGTGAAAAGCAGAAGTCCTACAAGAAAGCTTAAAAACAATATCATCCTGGTTTTGCAATGAAAAATGTGTCTTGTGACTTCCAAGGCCTAAGCACTGCAATTCAATTACTTCCCATTTCAATGACGAAGAGCCATGTACAGTTTACCTTCCCAGGTCCTTCCCATCAGCTCTGCAGAGGCTAGAGCTGGATTTGGGGATCCTTCGAACACAGTTCCTAACAACCCTATGAATATGTATAATTTTTCCAGCCCAGAAGCAGTTTAAGGTGCTTCCACCCCCTTCCTACAACTCGTTTCCCAAAGGAGCTGACCTAAAGCCTTTTTTTTTTCCCTAGGCCTTTGGATTAGTCAGTCCTTCAGTGTGAGTCTCTGTGATCCTGTGCACAGTTGCACTGGCACAGCAAGGGGATAGGAAGGTTTTTCAGGATTTTTGAAGGGCTGGGATTGCTGCAGCAGGAATCCCTGACCACAGCAATGATTTTGACCACTGGTTTGGACCTACAAGCTCTGGTAGCATCATGCACCTAAACTAAGCATCTAATTTTTAGTAGAAAAAAAGGCTGGGAGGCTTTGAAGCCTTATGAAAGGATGGCTTTGTCACTGCCAAGAGAAACTTCATTCCCAGTTTGTACTGCTCTGTTATTTTCATACCAGTCTCCTCTGACCAAGCAGATATCACATCTCAGACGCCTTTGTGAAGGGCTTTTATAAAAGGAAGTGGTGGGGATGAGGTGCCCAAACAAAGTACTATGGCCTGGCTGGTGTAAATGCCGTGGAGGCCTCCAGAGGTCAGGGGAGTGGTGTCCCTTGTGTGGGCTGGGACAGCCTCCCCCGGAAGGCTCTTCTGCAGCTCCTGGTGAGCCAGACCCCACTAGAGGGCACAGCTCATCTACCATTTACGACAGCGAGGTTGCTGCTGCCCAGTCTCATTTCTGAACTGGGCAGCCAAACAGACACCAGTCCGTGAGAGATGTGAGGTCTCCTGCCAGAAGTGTGTCCGGACAGCCAAGCTTCTCTTGGAATGTGAACAACTGGAATGTGAACATCTCTGATAAGCACCATTGCAGTGCCAGGGAGCCAGAGGTTTTTCCCATGTATCTCTGTCTGCTTGCCTGCTTCTCGTGAGGGAAAGTATCCAGGATGGTCAGGATCAGATGTCCTTCAGCGGTGAGTGGTTTGCAAATAGAGACTGTGGCTGCATCGATACTGGATGGGTGGAGCACCTGGAGCGTCCTGCACAAACCCAGGGATGCACCTTGCTGTGCTTGTGCAGTGAAGGACTCCTCACCTGAAATAAATTTTACTGGTAAAAACTGGGCCTGGGCTGGTTCTCCGAGGTTTAGGGACTGCATTTCATTTTATGCTTACCTGATGTATTTACGTCATGAGAATTTGGAGGATGGGTTTGGCCACAGGAGTGGTGTGGATCAAATACAGCTGGAACCCCCTTGTAGACATTCCCCCCCTTTTTCTTCAATTTTTAACTGTGAAGGAAAGGGTGTGTGTCTTGTGATGGCACAAGAAAGCCAGAGCAGGTCAAAATAAAACTTTTAGGCTAAGCACACAAGAATAATTCCAATAATCTTGTATTTCTGGCTCTGCCTGCTGTGTAACTTTGAGCAGGATGCCTCTCCTTCCCCCTTTCTCTGAGTTAAAGGAGGCACAAGCACACAGATCTTTGTGGGGCAGTTTAGGAGCTCCTGGAGAGTTCTTTTTCAGTGGTTGTGTAGCACTTGGTTCTCCCTGACTGTGACTGCTGGGAGGGAGCATCGATATGGGCACCGTAAATCCTCCATTGCTTAAGGAAGAGTGGTTATGTGAGAAAGGCAGCAGGGTCTGGCAATGAAGGCACTACCCTTCATTGCCAGAGAGCTGAAAAGAGAGACTGAAGCCTCAGGTTTGCCACTTGTTTGCTGTCTGCCTGTGGGAGGAGTTATTTTTTCTCCCCTCGCTTGTTTCTCCCCCTCTCCTTAGCTCATCCACATGGATTCCATGTGCTTCCTGGTGTGCCCTGTGCAGGCAGCCCAGCGCAGGAGGTCTTATCACTATCAAGGCTCCCACACTGTTGAAATGATGCTTAGACTTTGTGTTGCTCAGAAATTATGCTCATCTTCAGCATTTTTGGTCCTCTAAGGTCCCTGAATGCCATGAAATGGTTCCAGATGGGTCAGTTTGTATCCAAAAAACAGTCTCATTTCTTATTTTTTCAAGAACAAACACCTGAAACCACAGTCAGCAAAATGAATTCAAAATAATCAATCCATCCAGAGGTCACAACAAATGGTGTTCTCAAAGCTGTTCGCCATACCTGTGCCGTTAAATGTGCCATCCCTCGTTTGTGTGCTGGTTTTCATACAAAACATGGCTAAGGAGTTAAATCACAGAATGGAAATGCTTGAAATGTCCTGGTCTTTGCTGTTTCCCCTTCTCTATGTGTGATGAAGTAATGAAAACCCAGGGTAGCCCACTAGTGACCATAGAGGTGAGGTCTGTCACCACTGCCATGGAGCATTAAAAGGTCATTTTGTTTTGAGAGGAGGAAGGGTTGTGCCTTTGCTAATGAAAAAAAAGAAGATTGAGGTCCTCACTGTTACTGTAATAAAAAGTTAAGAAATATTTTAAGGCTTGGTGGAGTTGTAATGGTGAACAAATCATTTACACCGTGGTTCAAAACTGTGAGCCCGCCCTGAACTGCTTCAGGCCTCTAAAATGCTCGTCTTCCTGTATTAATTATTAATGTTGCTAAAACACTCCAGAGATTGGCCTGGAAACATTAAACAAGTTTAATATTAATAGCTCCCAGATGATAAGTGATGGTGAACATTAGCATGTGTTAAAGACTGAGGAGGGAAAATAACTACTGACTACAATAAACATTTGAAGTCTGGTGGCATTAAATTACAAAAAGAATACAAGTGTGAACCACAAGAAAGGCTTTCCTACAGCATTAGTGCGTGAACAGACAGGTGAGATTGTTTTCACCTCTGAAATTACACTTGACAATGTCACAATACAGGTGAATACAGGTCACAATAAATAGCCTTGAGGAATGTGCTGAGGTTCTTGCCATATGTCTAATAAGCAAAGTGCAGCTTGTGTGAGAAGTAAATGTATGTGGCTTGCTCAAGTGAAGACGTCTGCATTGAACAGTTTGCTTATCTCAAACTTCACGTTCTCTTTTCTCAGCGGACCTTGGCCAGGAGGATCCCCCTCCAGGAGTCCAGCCCACCTTGCCAGGAGAGCTGCCAAGCAGAGACCTCTGGCTCTAGGTTGGGTACCCAACTTCAAAGGAAAAGCCGGCTCCTGAGGGCTATGGAAACAGAGAAAATGGTTCTGTGAAACAAGAGACATCGTTATGTAACAAGGTGCAGGTTTGGCAGCATTTTACATGATTAAAGCATTTAAGCACTCTCTTCCATGTGCAGGGTCTGGTGTCTACCCTGAGCTCCATGTGCTCCTTTTTTGCCAGTGGGGATATCACATTTGGGATGGACCTCAACCTCTGAGAAAAACTTGGTGGCAACTGGCCAGCTGGCTTCAGCTTTTAGTGTGGGACTGGCAGAGTGATCACACATGTTCTCTTAGGAAACCAGGCTAAAAATGGCTGTCAGTAGTACCTTTCCAGGCAAAGGGCTATAGAGAAGCTCCATGACAGCCAAAAATTGCTCAGTAATCTCCCCCAGAAGCATTTCATCTCTCTGTGTTTGTGAGGCAGTTGTATCAAATGCAACTGAAAATGTTTTGCCTGTGCTTGGAAAGAGAAATATTTAAGCAGTGCTGTCTAGCACAGACTTGAAAAGCTCATGTAGGTGTGAATATAAGCTTAGTTTCCCTGAAGTCCCCACCCAACTTTGGGGATGCCTAGCCCAGAAAACTTCACAGGGCATTTTATGACAGGTTTTGCCTCTCCATGGCAGCCAGGCCTGTGGCCACAGCACAGTCTTGCTTTTTTCAGGTCATGTCTAAATATTTGGCTGGTTTTCAGTTGGTTTTTAGTCTCAGGCACTGGGTGTTACAGGCATGGTCTGTACAGGCACAAGAATAGAAATTATTTCATCAGTTTGAGCCTGAGTAACCTTGTTTGAGGCCAGATGCTGCTGGAAGAGTTGTAAAGCAGTCAGCTTGGGCAGAGGTGAAATGAGTCATCTGTTGCCAATAAACTTGGAAGGAACAGAGATGCCTCAAGGGGAGGGGGAACGGACCATTATCTGCTGTTACCTCGAGCAACTCCTTTTATAATTGAAAAAGGTATTAAAAATTATTTTGGGAATTTCTAATTAGTTGAGTTGAACCACTAATGCGCTCCGGATGTTTTGGAAACTTAACCTAGTAACTTCCCCAAAAGAGGCCATGCACAGAAGTGTCTTTCCTGCCTTTCCCCTTGGCCACTACAGCTCCAAGGTCAAGGAGGATGAAAAAACCTCTGTAGAAATTGAAGTTGAGCAACAAAGGCGGTGCCTGTCAGCCTCTGGGGAGGTGCCTCCTTCTAACAATGCCCAGACATCCATGGCTTAAGGCTGGAAACCCTGCAACATATTGAGTAGCTGTCCTCGGGGAAAGGCACAGATAGGAAAGGCAGAAGGCAAGAGGAAGGAAAAGCAGAGGGTTGGTGGCAGAGGCCATTCTACTCCTAACTCTGGCATCTGTTTCCAGCATGATCCTTGACAAGTTGTTCAGCTGGCTATGGAAATTGGTAGTTTCTAGATGCAAAATATTTTGCTTTCTGTCCAATTTGGGGTATTCCGTCATTTATCTACCTATTGATTTATTTATTTACTGTTTTTACAGCAGCTGAAACAAAAGAGTTCTGCAGCAACTCATTGTGTTCAGAGGGGGGAAAAATTATTCTTCTAATTGTTGCTACAAGGGGAGGGAAAACTAAACACTGGAGACCTTGACAACGCTTGCCTGACTGCTTTGGCTCTTTGTTGAAGGAGAAGAGAGGAGCTGATTCCTTCACATTCCTACAGGGAAGGATCAGAAGGGTTTTAGTGCCGTAATAATTAACGCTGTGGAAAAGCCCACAGGAAAGTGACAGAGCACAGTACTAGCTGCAGGGCTGGGATGGATTAACTGGGTTGGGATGCCCAGCAAGGCAGAGGGCAGTCAGTCCCATATGCCATTCATCAGTCATTGCACGGAAAACCAGGAATGCTATGGATGCCAGAAAAATGTGTTATGATTTAAAATCAGATGCACCAGCTCTAACACACTGTATCACCTCAGATGTTTTGTCTCCGTTTCCTCTAATGTTTTGTTACCAGTATCATCTTTCACTTCCCCGTTTAGGCAAAGTCTTTTATTTCAGGAAATTATAATGACCTGCCTTCCTGCCCTGCTGGTGATTATCCCAGCTGGAATGTGAAATCCTTTAGCTCCAGCATGGCTTTAGGTAAGCCAGGAATTGTTAGCTGCCATGGCTGGTTTGCTGCTGTTCTGTGTGGGTGGGCGACTGGAGAGGTGACAGGAGGTGGGGTAGGGATGCACAGCTTGGGATTATAAAGCAGAACCGTGAGACATCACACAGGTGCTCTTCTGTCTGATGTCAAGTGGTTGGAACCACTCCCTGAGAACAGGCCTGGCAATTTTTCACTTTGCTGTAGAATAGGTGAGTGGAAAATACCTCTTCCCTGACAAGAATGAAGGATGGTTAGAAGCCAAGCACGGCTTTCGGTGCTTGAGAAGACGGGTGGTTTGCCTCTGATTTGTGCCTTGGATGACTCTGGACAGATTTCCACGGGGACAATAAAAGGGCACCTCCTTCCCCTCTTCCGCTCCAGCTGAGGGAATTTTAACTGTGATGTGGTTTCCCAAAAGCTCTTTCAAAAGCATGTTCATATGGCATTTTACAGAACACTATGACTAATTAGTGCAAGCACTTGGTCTTTTGCAAACAATTGGTTGTTTTTAGGCCATGTGTTGTGGCTATGTTTTACTCCAGTCCAAAACAACTGGTATTTTAAGACAATCTGGAGGGCCTGATTGGAAAATGTGGCTCAGCTTAACACTGCAACATTTGGGATGGTAGTGGATGAGGCCATACAGCATGGAGCAGGAAAAACACGGGGAAACTCGTATCAAGGCCACGTGACTCCTCACTCCCGTGTCTCCAGGCTGTCAGTGGAGTGAGGACACTGGCACCACGGCAGCGGGAATGCTTTGATATATTAATCCCAAAGTGATGCAGGGTTAGTTCCTCAGCTGCTCCAGCTGATGTAATGCACTGTCCGCACCAAAGCCAGCCTGATTTTGTCTGGCTGAAGGATTTACTAGTTCAGACTATTTTTTTGGACAGATGTAGAGGCTGTATTCCCAAATTAAATATGTACATTGATCTCTCGCCTGCATTCCGCCTGGAGAACAAGCAGAGGGGATGCAAGGCATCCCACACTCTGGAATAGGTTTTATGCCCACAGCACTCAAGGTAGGGAACAAGGAGTGGTTTTAGACTAGGTAGAAGAGACTAGGATGTCTTTTCTTCTGATAATAGCATGGGGCTCTCTTAAAATGTAGCTTTTTTTACACATCAAGAGGGGAAGCCACAGGAGAAGCAGCCAAATTTGGAGCTCAGCAGTGCTGTGGCAGGCTGGGAATAGCAGATAGGAGAGGAGAGAGCAAACAACAGACCATGACCATCCATCTTTGGGAGCCAGCCTGGGATGGGTTTGGCTCCCCACAACCACAGCTGCTGTGGAGCTGGCTTCACTTTGCTCTGCTGAAACACTGAGCTGTGGCATGAGTGCTGCTAATTAGATTAAGTCCACAGAGGCTGCCTTGAGTGGGTTCCCATTTTTGCCTGAGATGGGCTGTTCTCAGGGAGTTCAGTCGTGGCTTGCACATTGCAGGTAAGCTCCCTGCCTGGCACAGTCCCACAGAGCGTGCACATGTTGGTCTGAGTGAAGGCTGGGTTGTGCCCTCTAAGCAGGAGCATCAATGGGAGAACAACAACCTCTGTGGGGTCACTGAGTGTCAGCTGGGATGGATACCCATGTCCCAGATTTACTGTCAGGGTGAAAAGTCTGCAGTGTTTGGACTGCTTGCTAAGGCAGACAGACTCTCAGGACAGTGCTTACCACAGACTTGACATCCTTCACCCCAGCTACTCACAACCTCCTTTTGGATGCATGTCCAGAAATCTGGCAAGAAATCTCTGGTTCCAGACTAAAATTATATATGGCCTGTTTAGCTGTATGCTTTTGTGCTAACTTGGCTTTAAGCTTCACATAGCATCATCCCCATCCCACTTATCTCCAAAGGACTTCATAGAAGAGACATGCAGTTGTTCTGCCTTTGGCTAGACAAGCCAACCCCTTCTCATCTCAGTGAAGTCGTCCTGCTTATCCTAGGAGCTTTTCTTTCCACAACTATTCAAGTTTGATTTCTTTTTAATATGGGAAAACAGACTTGCAGGCACCATTTTAGGTAAGGTCTTGAAGGTGGTGCAATGACCCTTTCTTGAAGTGCTCTCAACCTTAAATGCAATGTTTTGGTGTTTCTGTTGTGATGGTGGCACGCAACAAACCCATGGCCAGTTTATGACCCCAGAACTTCCTTCTTTTCCCTTATTAACAGCTGGTGAGATCATGAATTTAGCCTTTGGCATGGTATTGGCTGTCTGCTTGATTTCACTCTACTTGTTTCTCAAGTCCTTGACCTCTTGTATGACTTTATCCTCCTTTTTTGGTGACACTTTAACACTGTGTCATCAACTTATTTCATTAGTGGTGTCCTACTTGTGCCAGGGTGCAGATGAAAATACTAAATGAAATCAACCCCAAGGTTAACCTTTGAAAAACTCCCTCCAAGGCAAGATTCTTTCTCAGCCCTAAAAGCGATCCAATGCTGAGACCTTGAGATCCCCAAAGTGGCATCATCAGTGACCTGTTAAAAATTTACAAATGAAAAACTCTCTCTCATGGCATGCCAAGGCGATTAGAGGAGGCCAGTAACTCATTGAGGGGTTTTGGCAAGATGAAGTCAATCACTAAGCTTTCTTCAGAAAAAAACCACATAAAGTTGCTGTTGGTAAAAGGGATAAAGGTCTGCTGCTGCTGTAGGATTTTTTTTTTCTCCAGTCCTCCTAAAGCTTGTCTTGGAAGCCCACAGTATTCTCCCTGCCAACCCAAGCCCATGGATCTCTTTTCTGGACCACCTGAGAAGACAGCAATCAGTTCTGGCTTTGCTGTGTGACTACAAACCCCAGGCTAGACACGACAAAGCCAAGCAAGGCTCCCAAAGGGCCAGAGCTCTGCTGATGCAAATAGTGAACCTGCTGACTTGAAGAGACGGAACAACAGTAAGGAATTTCATCCAGACAAAATACACATGGACACCACCGGTCTCCTGAGCCCTGTCTTGACACTGCTCAAATGTGGCAACACACATGAAAGCTTTTTGGAGGAGGTCTGATTTGCTGGAGAGGATCACCTTGGGCTTCCTAGGAAGCCTAATAAAGTACAAGCCCTTTAGTTGCCCCGGTGTTTTTCTATTTTCCTGCAGAATTTCAGTGCCAGCACATACTTGTCTGTGATGTAATTTTTTTCCATTAATAAATCCACAGACCCTGCTGGATGCCGCTGCTGTTATGTTTGCAAAATATTGCAACGCTAATGGAGCTCTGCTCATCTCATGTATCCTGACAATCCGAAATATTGGCCTCCTCGGTGTAGATTTTCCAAGGTCTTTAAAGTGTTTCACTCTCCTTGGACTAATGGACATCTTGTTAAAGCTGTCAGGCTTCATTTCTGGTTTGGCAGATGCCGTGACCTTACAGTGGAGTGGAGAGGTGCCCTTGTGTTTGCTTTTAACACCCTCACCCAACCACTGGATTCCCCTATCCTAGGGCTTGCCTCTAATAGAGGTGTAATCACATTTTCCTGCACAAGACACGAAAACATCAATTTTATTATGTAAAAGAGGTTTGTCAAGTACACCACCACCCGTTTTAACAGCTGATTGCTTGCTCTGATTCTCAACAGTGAGGTTTTACAAGACAGTTTGGTTTAAGAGCAGCACAGAGGGAAAACTGTATTTTTTAGCGTGTGCTCTGCACAAAGCAGCCTCCTTGCACACGGGATACTGGAGAATGAGGGGTGTATTATGCACTTAAAATAGAGCCCTTTAAAACTGGCATGGGATACTCAGTGTTGTCCGACTATCATCCATCAAGTCATGACGTTCAGACAAAACGAGCCTCGCCTTCATGTTGCTTGTTAAAATAAGGAATGTATGTTCAGTGTTTCATTTTCACTCACTGCGCTCCACAGCGCAGCCAAAACCAACGTGGTTTGAATCATTATTTCATGTTTATCTGGACAAATTCTCTATATATAGTATTTTTATAACAAGATGGCTTATTTTGTCTATATTCAAAGAAAAAAAATTACTATGCACGTCTGGAATGCAAGAAAAAAGGATTTCTGACAATGCAGAGCACATTCAGTGTGTGATTTGAAATTTGACTGCAGTCACCCACTAGCATGTTCTCTTCCAATTTCTCTACTTTACTCTTTTAATTCTTCCTTCTCTCCTCCATCTTTCTTTCCCCCTTCCCTTGTATTTCTCTTTCTGTTTCTTCCCCCCTTCTTCCTTTCTCTCATGCTCTATTTCTTTCTTCTCCCCCTTTCCCATCTTTCTCCTGGATTTCTTTTTCCCTCTGTTTCTTCCCTCTCCCTTTCTCCCACCCACTTCTTTCCTCCTTCCCCTGTATTTCTCTTCCCCTCTCTTCCCCCTTTCCTCCCCCAGATTTCTACTTCCCCTCTATTTCTTCATCCCCTTCCCTTCTGCCTTTCCTTTGTCCCCTCAATAGTTAGTTGGTTTTTGGACAAAAAACCTGCCTAGCCCAAGGCTCTGCAAGGCTTTCAGCCAGGCAGGCAAACAGCACTGATGCAAATCCTACTGCAGCCCTGAATGGGGAAATTCCTTGCATGGATACGGTGATGCAGCTGCACAGGTGGCTGAAATCCCTGGGTAACAGCGACCTAAAAATAAGGCACTGCCCCGCCTCTTTAGCCAGAATTCCTCAAAGGGCAGGGGCAAATGCGAGGATAAGGGCTCAGGGAATGAGTTATGCAGAGCCTGAAAGAGTGGCAGTGCTAAGCCAGGGCTTGGGGAGGTGAAGAAGGGAAGCCTGAGAGATATCTAGGAAAACCAGACCCAGCAAGGCTTTGCCTCTAGGGTGAGAGCTGAGTTTAAGGCCCCTGTGCTGCCTTGCAGAGCAGGCCCTTTAATCCACTTGTGTGGGTCAGAGTAAACTTGATGCCAAATCTGAGGGTGTGACACACGTTCTGCTGCCCAAGCAAGGAGGGGGACTCCTCCATCTGCTTCTGCTGACAAAATAATCATTTGATTCTTGCAAAGATAAACAGTCCCAGGTGCAAGGAGCAGCATCGATGCAATATCACTACCCAGTCAGCCTGAGGATGACTCAAATCTCAGGTGTTGTATGTGAAAACTGCCACTAAATATTGAGCAGGCAGGTGTTGTCTTCTACCTCAACCAAGTTTAAATTGATGATAAAATTAAATCATAAATATTAAACACAGCTTTCTGGTCAGAAGGGACTGGGTGGGTTTTGTAGTCCTTTTTGTAGTCTTTTTTTCTGTGTAATAATGTGAGCTTGAGAGACTTTAATTCATATTTAGGGAATTAGCATGAAAATTGAGGTGTAAGGGCTGTGACAGGAATCCCAGAAAATGCATGTTCCTTGTCAATGTGAATTAATTAAGCACTGATATACTTGACACTAAAATTAATCATGTCCACTTATACTTAATAGGAAAATTCATTGTTGAAGAGACCCCGCAGGGCTATGAAATTGTGTGAGGTGTCAGGGCACAAAGACTCATGTTTCTGTCCTGCTCCCCCTGTGTTTGTGGCAGAGGGATGCCCCAGCTTTACTTCTGGTGAGGTTTTGATGCCCATTTCCATGATTTCTGGTAAATTTACTGTGTCCCGTTCTGGGCTCCTCAGAACACGAGAGACAGAGCTCCTGGAGGGGGACCAGTGGAGGCTGCAGAGGTAAGGAAGGGACTGGAGCACCTCTGACGAGGAAAGGCTGAGGGAGCTGGGACTCCTCAAGAGGAGACATAGCTGAGAGGGCCCTGTCTAATGCGTATAATTATCCAAAGGGTGGGTGCCAGAGCAGGGACCAGGCTCTGCTCCATGGGGCCCAGCACTGGGACACGAGGAACAAGCAGAAACTGATGGCCAGGAGTTCCACCTGGACAGGAGGCAGAACTTCTTTCCTGTCCAGTGACCAAGCAGTGAACACAGTGTCCAAAGAGGATGTGGAATCTCCCTCTGTGGGGATATTCCAGAGCCGTCCGGACACAATCCTGTGCCATGTGCTCTGGCATGACTCTGCTGGAGCAGGGAGGTGGGACCAGATGACCCTTTGTGGTCCCGTCCAATTTGACCCATTCCGTGATTCTGTCATTTCCTACAACTTGGCAGGAAGCCTGGGCACCCCAGCAAGAAGGGGGATGGTCCACAGTGGGGCTGAGGGGAATACCCACAGGAAGGGGCATGAGGGGAGCAGCAGGGACCCCACACACCCCGATTTTGGGTGGTGAGGAGAGTGAGCAGAGACCCCTGCCCCCCCACCCTGATTTCGGGTGGCAAGGACAGCGAGCACGGTCTAACATACCCCGCTATGTCGAGTGGTGAGGGCAGTGGACAGGGACCCCCCCCCCCCCCCCCCATTTTGGGGGGGGGGGACAGGGAGGAGGCACCCACAACCACC
>VZTH01012532.1:0-37223 GCA_013397815.1 Aleadryas rufinucha | reverse complement strand
CCGGAGGGTCGCTCGGGGCCGGCGGGCAGCGGGTCCGGGTTCGGCTCTGCTCCGGGCCGGGCCGGGCCGGGCCGGTCGGGACCGCTCCGCCATGGGGACGCCGGGCGCCGGGCGCAAGCGGCTGCCGAACCGGGAGCGCCTGACGGCGGAGGACGATGCGCTCAACCAGATCGCCCGCGAGGTGAGCGGCGGCAGACGGCATCCCCCCTTCTCCCTTCTCCATCCTCGTACCCTCGCCTTCCCACCCGGGCTCCCCCGAGCGCCGCGCAGGCGCCCCCGGCCACCGGTATCACGGCGGCTCAAGGGCGAGGTGGAAACCCGCCTTCACCCCCGCCTGTGCCACCATCCCCGGGCACCGCTCCGGCGGTCGGTGAGGGAAGGGCGTGCGGTGCCGGAGCCTCCCCCCGCTCCAGCCCTTCCGGAGGGGACATCCACTGCCAGGCGCTTGTGCTGAGAGCCACTGGGATTGGTGTTAACCACTGAAAATAGGCCGCTCGGGTGTGTTATGGATACGCATAAATGATAGACTCACAGAATGGTTTGGTTGGAAGGGATCCCAAAGATCATCTCGTTCCAAGCTCCCTGCCATGGAACACCTTCCACTAGACCAGGTTGCTCCAAGCCCCATCCAAGCTGGCCTGGAACACTTCCAGGGATGGGAGTGAAAAATGAAAACCAGAATGCTGCAAGGTGATGCTGGATGTGGGCATAAGTGAGCCCTCTAACTTGGAAACTGATTTTTATATTGCTGCCCACCAGACGCTGCATTGTGCTCAATGTGACTTTAACCTTCTAAACCAGCTGACTGCTGATGCTTCCTGCCTCCTTATACTTCTTGTGTGCACTTAAATTGGTTCAGTAGTAACCAGGATAATGTGAATTTGATTTTTACATTTGCTAGTTCGGACACAGGCTGTTCTGCATCCTTTCTCTGGTAGTCTTCCAACGGGGGAGAGGGAGATAAACAGCCCTGGGGTTCTTCTCCAGTAGGGAGACTGCGAGAGAGATGGAGAGGGACCATTTACAGGAGCATGTAGTGACAGGACAAGGGGAAATGGATTCAGGCTGAAAAAGAGCAGGGTTAGATAGGATGTTAGGGAAAAATTCTTCCCTTTGAGGGTGGTGAGGCCCTGGCTGCCCGAAGAAGAAGCTGTTCCATCCCTGGAAGTGTCTAAGGCCAGGTTGGATGGAGCTCTGAGGAACCTGATCTAGTGGAAGGTGTCCTTGCCCATGGCAGGGGATTGACCTAAGGTCCCTTCCAACCCAAACCATTCTGTGATTCAGTGTCTAAACTGCTCCAATGCTGTTGTGAAGGTGGCCATCCTCTTCCCCTAGCGTGGGTTGTGTCAGCCCACCTGGTGTTGGTGTGATCCCAAGATGGGTTACAAGATAAATCGCTCTTCTAGAAGAGTTTTAGGTCTCTCTTGGTTTCCTTTCCTGATTCAGAGCTGCAGCAGGATCAGGTGAATGCTAATGTGTGGCTTATTTTTGGTGGCACTGGCTGGTAGGTTGAGTTAGCTGTAACATCATGCTCCTTATCACCACCAATGCCTTTCCAGTTGTTGTGCACCATTTTGAAGTGGTTTGTAGCACCTCTGGAATTCGTTCAGTAGGCTGAGTTTTGTGTGAGTGATTCAGATAGTGTGTTCTCTGAAGGCAGATTTTTGTGGCAGGGTGATGAGAAGGTTCCTAAGGATGGAGTTTTAGGTAGGAGGACAAGAATGTCTCATATACTGGACATGAGATAGCAAGTAAGAGTGATTGTGCAGTCTGTTAGAGTCATGATAATGTTCTAAGAATTGTTCTGAGATGAGGGTTTGAATTCCACAACTGTGTGCTGGCTGTGCTGTCACTTGATCAAGGAAGACATCAGTCTCTAACAAGGAACCCAGCTGCTCTTCTCTGTTGCACATTTTTTTCTCACTTTCTCTTTTCTTTATCTTAGATCTGCTTTTCACTGCACTGTGTAGTGGTTTGAGGCCTCAAATATTGTGGTGGTTTGTGGCTTTTTTTTTTCTTCCTTCTCCTGGGGTTTGTTTAAAGGACAACTCCATTTGCTCAAAAAGCCCAACACAAGCACGTCTTTTATCTTTTCCCTTGAGTGCTAAAACTGTGAACTGCCAAGTTCAAGGTTCAGCATTTTCCCATATTATTTTATCTATTTGCATTACTCTGTCTTGGAGCACTTTAATTGTTTTGTTGTTTAACTGCCGGTTCTCCACACAAAGGATCCCAGATGAGTCCTTCTGTATGATCCAGTCTTAAAATATGTTAACTAAGCCTTTTGTCTCCCATTGACAAGGATGTTGAGAGTCTCCATGTTAAGAAGGTGGTAGGAGGGTTACTGATATTTTGGCTCTTTAGCCTTCCTCAGGGTGTTTAGACAAAGGTGGGACACAGATGTGTTGTTTTTGCACATAGATTTTCACTCCTCTCTTTGCTTTGGTCCTTTGTTACCCAGAAGCCAGAGGTGCTGGCAAGTTATTTGCAGCTCCTGGAGTCTCATTTTCCCTATGTTCACATGGGATCCCAAAAGAGCATCCAAACTAGACTGATTCACAGAGGTACCTTTTATTTTGTGATTGTCAGAGTATTTTGACAAATCCACTGTTCTCGCTCCTATAAGAAGACAGCAAGACTTGTAAGGACTTTTTGAAACTCCTGCCATTTGAATATAATTTTTTTGGGATTTGCAGCCAGGATGTCTTGCTCCGTGTCTTGCACAGACCGGGAGAGAGCCTGGCATGGTGAAGAGGGCAGTGAGAGCAATCGTGAGGGGAAGTAACTGAGCAAGAGGAAGGAAATTGTAAGAGTGAAGCATCTGGTAGTGACAAGGGTTTAGTAGCAGTGTTAGTCATGTTAATCAGTACTAGTTTTAATGTTTGAGGCAGTTTCTGAGGTAGTTTACCACCTTGTCTAGACCTGCTCAGAGCAGAGGTAGAAGGTGCAGTTCCTGCAAATCACCCCCATCAGGAAAGGGTACTGCTGTGCCACCAGATCTGGCTGTGGGGTTTGACAGACACGGTAATTAAGTGGATGGCAAATATGTAAATATAATTAACACGAAACATGGTGTTCTGAGTTTCTAACAGTCTCACAGACTGCCACTCAGGATTTGCTACTCGCACACCTGGCTTGTGCTGCTGAGCTTGTTTTTTCCTGGGTGTCACTGCTTGCAGGTGGCAGCGAAGCTGATCAGTGATCGGCTTCTCCACTTTCAGGCTCGCCTTGATGCCAGTAGATTATTCTGTGTTTAGGTCAATGGAAACTTTTGGGCTCTTTCATTCCTCTCGGTGAGCACATGCCAGCAGTGTGTGCAAAATCTAGCAGTTTGATACTGCTCAAGGTCTGTGCCAGCAGAGCCAGCAGGAACCGCGGCCGCGTGCTGCGTGCTCATCTGCCGGGATGGAGCGCGCGCGGCTCAGGAAGGCACAGGCCTGCCCAGCTGAACCTTCCAGGAGCTGCCTTCCTGCTTGGATTAGATGGCTTTGATGTGATTGCTTGAGACATTGTTTCTAGGGGAGTTTTTTTTTTGCTAACTTCCACTCTGCTAGCTACAGTAGTAATTGTTACATGAGCGGGAGTTTTGCAAATCCAACAAGGAACTGTGTAAATGAGATATTTCTCTTGTAGGCAGATAATATTAGTGACTGTTTTTTATTTTCTTGAATGGGGAAGGACAAGGTCAATTTCTTGTTATTATTAGGAAAGTAATTGCCACCTTGTTTTGCCACAGTTTTGCAGGCAGATGTGTGTTATGCTGCTCAGAAAAATGATCCTGCCATGCATCCTCTCTGTGCTAGAAATCTTCTTCATCCACCATTTTACAGAGCAGAGCTCTTTAGGTAATAATTAATTTGAAATTAGTAATTCAAGCAGCATAATTTGTTTTTATTGTTAAAGAAATAATATTGTGAGGGTTGTGCCTTCACTCTTTGTACACTTTATGCCACTTTTAAGAACTGTCACCTACATCTTTGTACATATATTATTACTTTTTTAAAAACTAGCATGATCCATTTATGGACCATACACTTGATTATTTAATAGAAGTAATCAGTTTGGGCATTATTCTTAGTGATTCAAAAATTGGGATTTTCTGCTGTGAAGGAGCAGAAAGTGTTGCTAATTAGAAAAAGCTCAAAATGCAGGTGAAACCAGCCAGCCAGGTTTACTGGTTACAGTAAGAAGGCACTAAGTAACTTCAATAGGCTAAAATGGGGTTTAGGGACTAGTGAAGAGATGCTGTGATGGTTGAATGTGGACTCTTTTAAATTGAGGGGTTAATTTGGGGGAGAGAACTGTTTTATACAGCAGTTTGGGCAACTTCCTTAAATAGAGATGGAAACAATTTGGTACAAGTTGAAGCTAAAGCAAGCAGAGTGGCTATTTGTATATGGGAGCACAAGCCACACAAACTGTATTGAACTGTTATGCAAACCAGAGCATTTAAAGCAGTGTATTCCCTAAGGATATACTCACTTAGGATATATTCCCTAAGTGTAAGATCTGGATGCCTCGTTAGGGTAGTGGTGGAACTTTTTTGAGCAGTATTTGGCATTACAGATGTGTGAAGGCTTTTGTAAGCTGGGTAAATGTTCCAAGACAAGCCCTTAGAAACAGCCTGGCTTATGTAGCACCAGTACTTGACCTATGTTTTTATTGCATTACTTTCTGCCTTTATGAGTGTTAACGTAGGAGCCAAACAAATGATCTGAAAAAAGCCTGTCTGGCTTTTCTGTTCTAGAACAGAAAGTTACGAAAGCAAGAGATGCTCTTAGAGGGCTTGACTCAGCCCAGCTGACCTAAATATAGGAAGGAAGGAGGACTTTGTAGGTGATGCTTTCCAGTAGGGCGTGGGGAATTGTTCCAAATTTGAGATGATTTTATGTGGCAAATATGCTCTTCATCAAATGCTCCTTTTTCCCTAATGCTTTACGTCCATACATCCAACGAATGGCATTGGCATCGCTTACAATCCCTCCCAAAGTAAATGCGTGAAGGAGCAGTTTAAAGAAGTGAGATAAAAATCTCAAGACCCATCCCACATTGGATAAATGGGTGACTGTAGCCTGTCTACAATCCGCCTCACAACTTGGAATAATTAGTTGCCTGTTTTTGTGTCCATGCCTGGCCTGAGTCCCCTTCAGCTGTTCTCTTGCTGTCTGAGGAAACAGCTGTTTAGGAGCTGTGATTCCTGTTTCAGCAAGCAAGGGACTACTGGTAGGATTAACAGCATGGGAAGCCCAGCCTCTGTCTTTGTGAGCCCAGATGCTGAGCTTGGCTGCAGGATGTAACACTAATCATTACCTCATCTAGAAGGATGTTTTTCCAGGCCTGTCGCTGGATAAAGTTGGAGCTCAAATGTACTTGCAAGGCTTTCAACACTGGGATCTCTTTTTTTTTTTTTTTTTTTTTTCCCATCCTTTGCTTGTGAGGAGCATAATCCACATAGTATTTTGGGCTTGTGAAGCAAGGTATTTGTCCCTCCTGTCAAGTCAGCAGGTTGCCAAGAGCAGTGAATCTGTCTAGCTAGACAGGAGCACTCGTAGGCAATCCTTAAAATAGCAGCTCTGAAATATCAGCTGTTGTCTTGCTTGTGCTGAAATACTTTTTGGGGAGAAGCTGCCTGATGGAATGGTGTGGGGGGGAGGGCATAAGGGAGCTACAGTAAACCAAATTTTCCTTCAGAAAGGTGGCTTTGAGGGTTTATATTAAACCCCAGAGAAGGGAAGGTGCATGGTCATTTCAATACCAGAAGCAGAGAAAGCTCCCTGGTAACTGGAAAGCTCTTGCACCTCTGAATCCACCAGTGGCATAGCTGGCCTTGCATGTAGTAGAAAAATAGCTGATTTTTGGGCTTCATCACACAGTGAAGATGAGGGAAGTGCTTAAGGGCTTCTTGTCAGAAGATATTTGTAACCTCTACTCCCAAGACACTCTCCTTTCCTTCACCTTATTTTAGTTACGGAACAAGAAGTAGGCTGAAGAACTTCCCTGGCTAATGCTGGGAAAATAAACTGGTGTGTGCACTGAAATGAGAACATTACATCAGGCAAAAATGTATTTCAAAAGCATCCTTATGGGCAGGCTTGGTGTAGAAGGTTGCAAGAAGTAGTAGGTTGCAAGAAATGTAAGGCAACTCTCAAAGGCCTGGCTGTAGAAGATTTAGCTGTTGAAATTAAAGCTTGGTGTGGCACAATAAATACTAAAAAAAGTAATACTTCAGTGGAAGGCATGTGATGATTTTAATTATACAGGAAGAGCCATGCAGTGCTTGCAGTGCGCAGATGACTTCAGGTAGCTGAATGACCACGTGACATAATTTTCTGTTATGAAAATGTGGAAGTTCTGGTCATGCTGTTAAAAACTCGTGGTTTTGAGGGTCTGGAGAGAGGATACAAAAGTCTGGGAAAAACACACTTTGATGTTGCCAGGAATGTTCCAGAACTCTGCCCACTGGGAGAGTTTGACAAGTGTCCTTACCTAGACCTCAGCACCAAAGGCATTTCCGATTAATATTTGGATGGTTTCTGATTCTGCCGTTAAACAAACTTAACTAAGTGGCATGAGGTGTAAAGAGCAAGGCTTGGGAAGTATTTCCCAATGAGCAGAGCTAGGAGCACTTTTATGGCCTAACCAGCTGGGAATTTTGAGTGTTGAGAGAGGAGAAGACGCAAGCAAACTGACTAATGCTGTTTCCAAAACTGAGCGTTGCTTGTTTTGGGATGTGGATGCGTGCCTAAACCAAAATCTGGGCAGAAATGGGTGGATCCCTGGCTAAATGGAGCAGTATCCTCCCAAGATGGATTTGACTTGCACTTGAGCATCTAGCCTGCAATTCTGTGCTCTGCTCCTCCATCTCCTCAATGTTTCATGTTTTCCTGTAAGTGAAGTTCTGATTCACTGTGTGCTACTTCAGGGTGAGGAATTCTGAAAGGAGGGATGTTTGTCTTCAAATCATTTGGAAAGATGTTGGTTTTATTCTCGGACATAAAATTGTGCAAGTTTTAACAAAACTATGTGTTTCTGGGTCAAGGGAGGATGGATGTTTTGGGGTTTGGGTATACTTGAACATAAAGGGCACAGCTCTGGTCCAAAACTTCAAGTGACTAGTTCTGACTTGAAAGTTTCACTGAATACATTGAAATAACTTGTTAATTTAAGGACTTAAGATCCTGTTCGATGCCAAGAAAAATGAGTTTCTGAGCTAATTGCTCATTAAAAATGTCTGACCTAGAACTGGAAAGTTGATTGCTTCGAGGTGTGCTTTCAGTAGGAAATAGCCTGGGTGTGATTGGAGGAGAGGTGCCTTTGCTCAGTGGCATCTGCTTTGCCCTTCTGTGTGCCTGTGAGCCAGCTTGGCATGGGCCGTGGGTTTATCCACCTAAGCACTCCTGCAGCTTCTAAGAGTTGAGCTGGAGATGAGGAAAGTGATCTGAAAGTGCCAAATCCAAGCTATGTTCCCATCTCAGATGTGGTGAGGAATGAGGAAGCCTCTTCATCTCTTATTGCTTCTACTCCTCGCTGGTTCATCACCTCTCTTTCCTCCTTCCTGCATGCTGCTTTTCTCTGCAAGAGGAGAATTTCTTTTGTCATACAGCTTAATCCTCACATTAGACTTGCAAAAACACCGTGTGCCTTCTAGTTCTTCGACGCTTCGTGAGCTGCCGTGCTCCTGGAGACAATATTTAGATTTTATTTTTGTATTATATGTTGCTGTACAAGAAATCAGAGGCTTTGGTAAACCATAATTGCCAGGTGTACCACCATGGCCATGTTCCTATTTTTAATACCTGGTAATTAGGTATGAGAGTGCCTGTTATCTTTGGCATGTGAAGAAATGCAAAGACAGTAGTGGGGTCTCAGGGCTACAGTTTCCTTTCCTCTTAGCTGTTGGAAGTTTTATGTGAAAGAGACTGGAATATTCGATTTGTATCCAAACTTCTGTCAAAGAAACAAGCAAGATGGTATCTCCTACTGGCTTCCCCAAAAATGGATTCCTCAGAGCTGGGCTTTTCCTACCATGATGTCATTACTTGCAGTTTTTGGATGTAATTAGTGTCAGATTGATTTATCTCTCCCAGAACGGCCGAGTTTACTGGAAGAGAGTTCCACAAAAGGAGTTTATTTGTGTGTTTGCTGGTGTAGTTGTTTGGGCAGTTACTTGTGTGTGTGTTAATATTGCCTGCAGTGAAGTGACGGTGCCTCTGTCCCACTGGTGATTCTTTGCAAACCGTTCCTCCAGTCCAACAGATGCTCTGCACAGACAGGGAATGTAAAGGGGTAATATTTTTTCCCACCTGGTTTCTGCTTGTGCGTATCTTGTGACCTTTCCCTTTGCCAGTATCTGATTTAAATTTAATACTACTTTTTTTCCCCTTTGCCCTCCTCTTATGAGTATTTCCTACGTCCCAAAATAACCTTTCTCTAATCCCACTGAATACCATGTTTAGTTGAGTCTGTCTCTTCTGTCTACCTTTGCCAGCCCTTTCCAGTAGGCAGAAATGGAATACAGGAGGATCTGGCATGCTAAAAGCTGGGTCAGGTTTTTAAACTCATTCCCTCAGGTCAGATGGATTTCAGGCATCCCCACTTGGGTCTTCTAATTATGGAGCGTTTATCAGCTAACATGCTGGGATGACAGGAGAGCAAGGAAAGGCTCTTGGTGTGCTTCACATGCAGAAAAACCCCTGGGCTCTGGTCTCCTATTGGACTCTTGTAGCTTCACATTTTTTCCCTTTTAAAACACACGTTGCTTCAGAGTCAGATAGTTCAGATAGGGCTGTTTTTATCAGTGCCAAAGTGCTGCGGTCTTCTCACAAACCCTGAAATTGTATTTGCTTCTGCTGACAACAGAGGAAACAGCCTACTGCTTTGGGGCCTTTTTTTTAAAATCTGTATTTATATTTTGTTTCTATCTGATTGCAAACTTGAATTTCTTTCAACAGACTTGCCAGGAAAATAGATACAGCTTGATGTTCTCTTAGGAAACAAGTCAATTTTTTGATGGTCTACAACCCTATTTTTTGCTGTGCAACTGTACATTTCCCATAAGCTGTTTTCCTTAAAATATCTGTTCTCCCATATGAAAAATGTGTGTGTTGGTGTTGGTTTGCTTCCTTTGCTGCATGAGCTGCTGGGCTCTAAGTGGATTTACATTGACAAATATGTTGAACCAACATCTGTTGAAAATGAAAGGGGGCTTTTGGGACATGTTTTGTGATACCCAAAGGTCATGCTGCTCCATTGTCTCTTCCATATGAAACTGAAATCTGCCCCGATGTGAAAGGAGTGCGTTGGAGCAGTGATGTGACCTAACCTTTACATGAACTGTGGAGGAATCCAGGGGCTCTGAGAAATGGTGCGCTTGTGTATGGATACAAGAGATAATGTTGGTATATGTAGAGAATGTCACTGTTATATTTATAGAGAATTACACAGTGTTTTTAGGAATATTTCTGCATTCCTGTTTAATTACCCTGGGGGAAAAAAATTATCATTTTTTGGTGAACTGGAGCAAGTGAAGAAAGGTTCGCTGTATGTGCTAGTGAAATGCTTTTGTATCACTGATGGAATAAGCATATCCTGTCAAACTTAGCAATGATTTTCAGTCAAGAGGTAACCCAGAACTTGCTGTCTAACCAAGCAGTCTACAAATTTAGCATTAGAAAATAAAGATCAGTGGGTTTGCAGTACTCTTACAAAAATCTAGCCTCATTTTTTTAGGGGAGGCTCAACTTATTAGTACAAAACCAAGCTTTTTAGACATCTGCATTACCTAGAGGTGCTTCTCTGGGGTCTGCTACCTGTGCTGCTGGCTGAATAAGGCTCCTCTTTCAGTCTTCCCACTATAAAATCAATACAGTGCATCCAAAAAAAGTCGTGGATACTCTGTGAGTACAGTGATCAGGTATAAACCCCTTAGGAATAACATTTCTAAGATTCCTTGCTGCACCTTGGGAACTGGTGGAAAACCTTAAGGGAATTGTGGTTTCATTGTAATTTCCTCTAACAGAATATGATTCTCCAAGGGCTAAGCTTTTGCTGCTGGCCTATCCTGTTCTCACACCACTTCTTGTTACTTTGCCATTTTTCAAACACAGCTGCTCCTGACCTTAAATTCACAGGTTGGCACAATTTAAATAGAGTTAATAGAGTAAATAGAGTTGGCACAAGTTAAATAGATTGTGTGACTGAGGATACAGTTTATAATTGTATCTGCTTGGTGGCTGTTAGGGAAAAATGGAGCAGGCAAAGGAGGGAGCTGCCCAGGGGCTTGTCTTGTGCTGCTGGTGCGTTCCAAGTGGCATTCTGTGATTTCCATAATTCCAGTAAAATAGCTGTGAATGTCACTTTTGCTGTACCCCTGGACAAGGTATGTGTGGCCCGGTAGTGCATTTCAAACTGAATTAATTTGTTAGTGAGGGTTAGGACACAGATTCTCCAGGTAATCCATTACTGCTCAGACCCAGTTTGGACGCAGTAATCCCGTCCCACCCCCACGCAAAAGCTGTCCAATCATTTCTCAAACAGTGCTGGTTTTTTAGCCCTAATCCCAGCTGAAGGGTGGTTCAGTGCCATTGCTGAACTCTGAGCAAGTTGTCTTGACACGTCCTGGCTCTCTCGGGGAATTCCTCTTCCGGGGAGGGAGAGGGTTGTGGAACGATAGCAGCATGAAAGGGTAACTCCTGTCCGCTGGCCAGGTAAGACCATCTGACAGAGAACAAATTTTTAAACTGGTTGCAGCAGTGAGATACAGAGGACAGTGCGGTTTTTAAATTTTGGAGTTTATTAAAATTGCTGGAAAAGTGTGATTTTTTTTTTTTTTAATATGTTCCCTGTGAAATATCCTCTGTGTGCTTTTTCTGCAAACCGAGTGTAGGACTTGGCTCCTCTCCTGGAGAGCCGTGGTTTCAGCGCTGTTGCTAAATGTTTGAAGTTTGATATTTGTGCTTGAAGGACAGAAAATCCAGTACAGCACGGTGTAGTGGAAGCTGTTATCCATCTTCTGCGGCATCCAGCTGTACTAACAAGAAAAGTCAGGCTTTTTTTAAGGTGGTTTCTCTGGATTTAGACGCTTTCTGCTATATTGGATTTGCTCGAGCAGGTTTTGGCGTTCCCTTAGTGGATGTTACAGATGGAGAATTTCAGCCTGTATTTGAAGCGTTCTGGCTTTCCCTTGAGAATATGGGTAGCCTGAGGGAGAGCTGTGGGCTATTTCCTGTAGCAGAATATCTAAATTAACCAGAAGCACAGTCCCTCTGCAGGAAGGTGGTACAGTTTGAAGAATTCCATGCAACTCTTTCCCACCTGGATCTTTCCAAACACTTGTTACACAGAGAAGTGGTCCAGTGCTTAACAGAAGTGTATAATGGTGAGGGGGCATGAAAAATCACAATTTTTACAATAATTCCCTTGTATATGGTGAATTTTTTATTTTTACAGGAGTTTCTCTTGTATATGGTGAATTTGAAACATGGTTTGTTGTGTATATAAAATTAAAACAGTCACCTCTGGTGACATCTCTTGCAGGGTCCTTCATAGAGTATAATTTATATACTGCACTTCCGATCTTCTCCAGTGCTTATGATGACTCTGGGCCCTTCTTTTAGATTTCATATAAAATCAATGAAGAGAGTGAAAAAACCCAGTGCCTTGCAGCTTGTAACCATTGCACAATACCCAACAAAACCGCATTGTAAACATAATAAAACAGTCTATTAACAAATTGCTTTATTACCTCTAATCAGTCTAAAGAGCTAAATTTAATTAAATCTGCTTGTGGATGAGAACATTCCACTCGTGGAAGGGTGCACTAAAGGTCATCTCCCCTATTGGATCTTAATATTTGCATGTAAAAATTTGTTTTGTCTTTCATTTACTTGAGGTCAGGTAGGGATGTGCCTTTAAGGATTTATTATTATTATTAATTATTTGAAGAGGTTTCGTCTCCCTTCCTTTTTGTGAGAGAAATTAGAAATATACCTATAAGACATGAGGGAAAACTTTGTCTATTAGATGTATGTAGTTGTAGATATTTAACACTTTTTGAAATGGAAGTGCTGTGTAAAAGAAGATGGAACCCTTTGTTCTGACTTGATACTTGAATGTTTCTGTTTTGAAATCCCACTTATTAAAGTACTTAACTCTAAACAGTAATTTGTTTTTTAAATATCTTGAATTTTAGGTCAATCTCTTCCAGGGCAAAAGGCTCTTAAATGAGGAAAAAGGAGAATATCTATTTTCAGATACATGGTTGGGAAAGGAAAATGCCACTGAGTGCATATGAAACCTTTTTTACTTCTAAAAAGTTGTCTTGGACTTGTTTTTTTAAAGAGCGCTCAAACATTATTGAGTGTCCACATTTTTGAGTGGCTTCTACAGCATTATCCCTTGTTTGGACATTTTTTTTTTAAATTTTGGAAGTAGGCTCTGGACATCTGCCTTAACATGGGAGTGTTCCAACACACTGATTTTTCTCCTGCTGTCAATGAGCTGTGGGATTGAGGATCAAAACCGTTGCAATGAGAGCTTAGCAGAGATAAAATAATAATTATTTTGACTCCCTAACAGTTTAAATAGTCCTGATAGCAGCTGATAGTGTGGGGTCCATGTAGCCTGGTTTGATTATGCAGCCTGGTCACAGTCAAGTGCTTTCTTTAAAAGAAATGCTGTGTGGCATCTGAGATGAGGAGTGAGGCTGTGCTGAGCAGTCAGTGCTGCCCGGATGATGGAGAGACATGTGCTGAAGCAGAGAATGAGAGTTCTGGGAACTGGACAGGTTAAAAATCCTTCAGTGGTCATTACAGAAATTCATTTCACTTGCATTTTTGACATTAAACTTCAGGAACTTCCAAGAACTTACACAGTGGGCATGGTAGGAAATCCTGCCTAGCAGCCAAAAATCTGAGTGTCACCTTGGGAAGGCCTGCAGAGTTTTATGAATTTTATCAAGGGTAACTGTGTTATACCTGTGTTTTACTGCTGAAAACCTTAGGTGTTTTTATTTCTGCGTGGGATGAAACACACACTCTTCTAGGAGTAAATGCATGATGGTGCCTTGGATGTATTTTTAATATGTTGTTTTTAGAAAAGACAGGATGGGGAAGCAGAAGGGAGGAAAACAAAGGCCACCTGGGGGAAAGGTGTGATGCTGGTAGGGAGCAAAGGAGCAGCTGATAAAGTCTGATGGTAGCAGTGGTACAGCTCTGTCACTCCTGAAGGATTTTTTGTGTACTCTTGGCTCAAATCTTTATTTCTACTGCTTTGAATGACATTCTTTATGAAAGGCTTTGCTAACTTAAAGAGATTCAGTAATGAAGTGTAAGTGGTAGGTGCAATCGCTTTTTTTCAAAGACTCTCTGCACTCTTGCTCCTTGAGAATATTATGGGGTGCTTTGGTGCTTTGAAAATAACTCCAAAGGGGGACTTTTTTTTTCCCCCCTCATCCAGGAGAACTTGGATTCGGCGTCGGGCGGGCTGTATAATTCAGACATACTGTGCGCCAGACAGGCAGTTTAAATATAGAAGCAACACACTTCTAGTGCTCTCTTTAATGTGCTAAGCTTGACAGAATTCCATCTGAGATGCAGTAAGTGGTTGCTCTGGCTGGGTTTGCTAGCTGATGAAGACTGGGGAAAAGAGAGAAAGTGTGCCCTGGCAAATAAGGAAAATGCAGATAATTAACATCATACGTTGAATTGTTTCCTTCAAAATATTATATGTGCTTTCAAAATAGGTAATAAAGTAGTTATGTGATGTATTGATTTATTTATTTATTGTCACACTCTTCACTTTGCTTTTGCCTCAGTTGTACAACAGGAAAGCAGGCACTGGATGCAGTGAGATTAAATATTCATCTCAATGCTGCCAAATCAGGACAATTTTATAAATGGATTTAATTTCCAGTCCTGTAGTGTTTCAGGGGGTTCTTTGTGAATTGACCTGATTGTGCAGGGAACACCTTGGGAAGTACAGAAATGAGATTTTTTTTTATCTAACATAATAGGCCTAGTAGATAATCTACGCTCAGCTATTTATTTGATATAGCTTTTCTTGCACAATAGTTTTTAAGCCAGTCCTATTTTTATAGTACATGAAAATACTTAGGCAGGGTGGGAGTCGGCAATAAATATTTTTATTCCCTAAAGTGGTGGCTCTTGGCCAACCTTCTGTGCTCTTACTTATCAGCTGCTGGTCTTAATTCTGCTGAATTCCATTTTTTTTTTTTTTTTTAAATCTCTGAGAAGCAGGAGAAATTATTTATGCATGATTCTTGCTCCTGAGTGTTCTTTCATTAATGAGATGCTGCGATTCCGTGGTTCTTGAAAGGAGTTCATTCAGGGGCCTTGGCTGTGCCACTGCCCTGTGTGACACTGTCAGAACTCAATCAATAGAGATGTTGGCTTCAAAGTGTCCTTGTTTTTTCCTAAGTTTTATTGAAGATGGAATCCCTTGAAAGATTATATGGCTGGCAATGCTCAGTACAATGCATTATCTTCCCATGAAAAATAAATGAAATCAAACTTTCAGCGTAAAGGTCTCTCTTAAATAAAAGATATCCAAAGTGAGGGCTGGATCTGAGCACAGCAAGGAATTTTCACTGTGCTGGTTTATCTCCTCATCCTGCTTGGCTGCTTATGCTGTGAGATTATGCTGCATAAAAATGAAATCCCAAGACAGAAAAAAACCCAAACCCACACACACTTACAGCTTCCTAGAAGTCTGTCAGTCAGTGCTTATTTTAGAAATGGGCTAGTTCAGGGGCATGAGAGAAAATTATGGTAATGCCACTGAATGCTTCAGTAGTCAGATGTCAAAGCACTCTGCATTTGTTTTGCTTGAATGCCATTTAGTGTTGCTGCTTTTAGAAGATAATGTTCTGCTTTCTCACTTTCATGCATCTCATGCCAGCATCAGCTGTCTCCATTATGGAATGTTCTAAGCTCATCAAATCCAGAAGTTTCAGTCTTCTTTTTGGTTACTCTTAAGTGAAGTGCAGAAAACAAGAGCCTGGTTTGTTTTGTTGTCTGGTGGCTTTTTCTACCGTAGCTGGCAATTCCAGGGGAAAGGATTATGGCTGGAATCGAAATGGAGAGTGAACTTCCCTCACTTGGACATGGATTCAAACTGAGAGCAGAGTGATCCTGGCAGAGAACTCTGGGAAGATCTGTGCTGCTAGGACAGTCAAATGCCGTGTTGTGCAACTGTAAGACTTATTCAGAAGAGGAAAAAACCCAGAAAATAAATTGATTGGGGGGAAAAACAAGGGAGGAGAAAAAGGAGAGAGATGTCTTATATCTTAAAACATCCTTGAAAGCAAATGTTGGTGTTGATTTTACCAGCTGCTTGGAAGTTGCGCCATAATTAAGGGAGGGGACATGATCCTGTGTGTTCATCCAGGGCACCAGTAAAGAATGAGAGCAGAACCCAGTCATGGTGCATCTTTATCCCCTTTTCTTAATTCCCAAGCAGTTGCTTCCCTCACTTTTCCTGTTGTTGGAGAAGTGAAGCAGTGCTGGCTCTGGAATGGTGTCACCCTAAGGTTCTGTCTTCTTGCCCTCCTTGCTGCTGACTCACATTTGCACCCAAATGGCAAAGTTAACCCCTTAGAAGAGGAAAAATAATAACTCTTCTGGGAAAGCACAGTGCAGGAAAACTGCTGTCCTTTTCTTTTTTTTTTTTTTTCCTTTGGAGTTTGGATTTTGCCTTAGCACTGGAAATGTACTGAGCAGTTTTCCAGGCTGAAGTAGGTCAGAGTGTGAACTGGCTCAGTGTCTCTGGTTCAGGTGTCACAGAGCTTTTCTGCTTGCTGGCTAACTTTCAATTCCATTCTGAAACAGATTAGAGGTCGTTGGCAGCTTTTTTTGGATTCATCGTGTTGGGTATTAGTGAAACCATTGCAGGAAATGCTTTTTTTTTTTATTTCTTGAAGAAGACCTGTCTTTTCCTGCCTGGATTTGGCAAGATAGGAAGCCAGAATTGAAGGATTATTGAGATGAATTGACTGGAAGGTTAACCTTGATGCTGATAGTCCTTCGCTATCTCTGTGTCAAGATGGTTTTAATCTAGTGCTGGTCTCTAGCATCTGAAATCTATTATAAAGTGATTACATTGGATTGCACTTCAGAAACCACAGCCTGACTTCAGCAGAAATTGCACCGGACCTACTTTCTGTGAGTATAAGCTCCCTGGTGCAATGGATGTTGTCTTAGGATACTTCTAGAAGACAGGGATGTATTTAAAAGCAATACTGATTTATTAGTCAAATCTAGAGAAAAT
Source organism: Aleadryas rufinucha (assembly GCA_013397815.1). NCBI lineage: Eukaryota > Metazoa > Chordata > Aves > Passeriformes > Aleadryas > Aleadryas rufinucha. Next base: position 20,939 of record VZTH01012532.1, on the reverse strand, counting down.
GAGCTTTTGTGCTTGGCAGTTCTTCTCCTCCTCTACTACATCTTTTTTCCAGTGCAAATTTGAGAAGCTGTGTGTGTGTGTCCCCAAAGTCTGGCAAGTTCAAACTGTATAACTTTAAATATTTAATCCTGGAAAAGAGAATCAGTAGGACTTATGAATGAGGTGAAAGAATAGACAGGATGAGCCAAGAGATTCTTAATAGTCCTGGCTGCTTTTGTATGTAGTGCACCTTTTATCACTGCATTTGGACTGGAGTCACTTCCTCACATCCAAGAGTTTTGGCATCCTGGCTCTTCTCTGAATCTAGCTGCAGAAGTTTTAGACTATGATTGCTTAGCAGTAGCCTCAAAGAACTTTTTGAGAAGAAGAGCTAGAAAAGGCTCCTGGTAAAGTTCAGGAGCAGAACTATCCCTTCATCTGTTCCTCCCACTCTCACAGTGACCAAGCTGGACATGTGAAGTCTGTGCAGGCAAAGGGGGCAACAAGTGACATCTCTGAATGGGCTGGGAATGCTCATGTTCACCTACTTCTGGTGAAAATTCTTGGTAAAACAGTGAAAAAAACTCGTTTGGAGCTTTGCACTCTGGCAGTGGCTGAGGTTTTCTCCCCTGCAGGAAGGCTGAAAGCTTAGCTCATTTTTTTTACAAGATTATGTTGCGATCACTTGCCATCTGAAGCCAGAGCTTTGTCAAAAAAGACACTGAGGATGACAGCTGAGAGCTGAAAAACTGGCACACCTAAAAGGGGAGGGACTTGTCACGCTTGTTGCCGTTCAGATTCTGTGAAGGGCTGTCTGAAGACAAGTCCCTGCTCTGCAGATGCAATATTAACTTTACCATATGGTCTGTGAGAGTGAAGTCTGAGGGACAGAAAATCTGTGCATGACAACGACAATTGAACCAGCCTCTGTTGGGGGCCTCCCTGTGGTCTCCCACCTTGGCAGCTCCAAGTCCACCCTATTTCTCCTCCTCAGAGGTAGCAGTGTCTGCTTTTCCCATTGTGACAGTCCCCCTGTAGAGCCCTGATGCTCACAGTCATTCAGGTGCCTCTCCTTGCCTAAAAACTAGATTTCCTAATTGCTGCAAAATACCAGTCGAGGTCTGAGCCTAAATATATCCCCAAGTCTAAATTTATGAAGCACGGCATTCCAAACAGGTGTGGGAGTAAAAAGATTTATATAAAAGCTTAAGAGAGGAGCATAAATTCTTTTCAACACTTTCTCAAAAGCCCATTTCGTATCTCCAAGTGAATTTTGAGAGGGCTGTTGCAGACTCATAGTTGGATGCTAAAGCTTGTCCACAAAGATATTCGTGTTTACCAGTTTCAGCTGCTCATTGTACTGAGTGAAGTAGTTCCATCATCCTGAGCACTTCAGGATGACAGATGATCAAATTAATTCTTTAAAAAAAACCCCACCAAAAAATACCCCCTCAAAAAATTACTCAGAGCTTTGATTTGTACTGGTAATTATGGCTAAAGACCTCTCTGAGTCTTATAATTAACTTTAATAACCTTATAAATATTCTCCAAATATAATTAAGGGAAATTACATGTTAGGGAAATAAAGATTAAGTGGCTGTGTTGGTGAGGACTAATAGGCCCTAGCGGAGCTATGCTTTACAAACAAGACCTCACAGAGAAAGTGGCAGCTGTCTGGCAAGGATTTTGTTGATACTTCTAGTTTGAGGAGATAATATTGTTTATACACCTTGTGCATCAAAATTAATAATTATATTGAATAATTTAAGACTGGTCCACACTAATATCACCAATCTCTGCTTGGATTTTTGAAGTCTTGAAAGGTAAGTTCAGCTTGAACCTGATCTACTCCCCTTACCCTTTTTCCCATTGGATGGGAAGGGTGAGAGACTTCCCTGGAGTCATTCCCAGGCAGGGAGGCACAAATAAGGAGTGTTACATGAGGGAGTTATGAGAGTTACTTGGAGTTGGTCGACAGCTGCAGCCCTCCGCTCTTGTGTGAATGGTTTCCTTTTTGCCACAGTGCTTATTTTAATGAACTCCATCTGCACAGAGCTCAGTCCATCACAGAGAGCTGCTCATGATCCCTATGGATGCAGCCTGGATGAGTTGTCCAGTCTATCAGGTTGCACATGAAAGCTGGATATGAAAACGAGCTCCTGATCTGTGATATTTATTTTGTTGTTAAATCCCTGGGGTTTTGTTGTCATTTGGTTTTAATTTTTTCTTCTTTTTCCTCCCCTCCCCACCAAAAGTCATTATGATAGTGGCTTACCATTTGGGATTTTCCTGCTGTGGAAAGTGATTTTCTTTATGGAACCTCTGGTTTTACTCAGATATTGGTGTAGAAACTCAATGCCCTGTCCTTCAACCTCTTGCCAAGACAAATGTGACAAAGGAAATACAGAGTGGGATTATTTCAAGGAAAATTCCATCTGAAATCAAAGAACTTCTCTTAAAACACAAATAAGGAAGCAGAATCAAAACAGAAATAACAAAAATAACTGTTAGATTTGTAAATAAGACTTAAATGACACTATTTTTAGCTTCAGCTTACTCAGGTAAAGTTGCTTCTGCCTGAATCTAAATGTATGACAGATGACATCCAAAACCATAGCTGGCTTACTGGGAATATATGGTGTAGCATATTTTCCTTTTCCTCTGCCATAGGTTGCATATAAATCCTCAAACAGCTCACCACACCAAAAATAAGGCTGTATAAATATCTGAGCACATGGGAAAATACCTCTCCTGTTGCTAGCACATTAGAAATTAGAAGAATTAATCCATTTGAGGCATTAGGCGGGGACCTCTTAAATTAGTAACAATTCTCTGAACATAAACATCCAGGTTTTAGGCAGATTTCTGGAAATGAGCAAGGCAATGCTGGCACAGAGATGACAGTCCCTAAGTAGTATTTCAGAGGAAGTGTTTGTCTGAGGGCTTGAACAACTTCCAGCAGCTGACATTTTGCAACCAAAAGTGTGCCAAATTAGGTAATTTACGTTACTTTTTCGCTCTTTGTGTTCCACTTGCTTGTCCTTAGATCGCAGCATTGACACACAGAATTCCTGACTGCCTGACACAGAGAATTCTGTGACTGCCTGAATGCACGAATTAGTCACCTGAGCACTTTTAATAATCTTAAAATGACACTGTGGAAAGGAATTAATGCCTTAGGCTGTCGCTGGTGGGATCTGTAAACTCTCATCTGCAGCTGTCAGGTCTGTATTGATAAGGAATTGCTGTTGCAATCAGATGCCTTTGATAACAGTTAGGATGGAAGGGATGCAGAAAAGAAACTCAGCTGTTAATCTGGGAATGGTTTGCTGGTGGAGGCTTCTTGGTGCCTCCTTTGGACACTTTCTAATAACTTTCTATCCTTCTTATATTGTGGTGCCCAAAACTGCTCACAGTAATCTCTGCACTCGGTAATCTCAGTCTCCCAGGCAGATTTGGGAGCGCTCTTAGTGCTTTTCCTGTTAATGAAAAGTTAATACCACCTACTCCCCACAAATCCTGTGGAAGGAAGAAAGGGAGAGTATTTTATGACTTCCTCTGATTGGCATAGCTAAGAAGGTGCTAAAATTCAGGATACTGTAGCTGTCTTGGTCCTGTTCCTGAGGCATTTCTTCAGTTAAAGGTTAAACATGACTTTAATATCTTAATCATCAAAATACAGGATGTTCATTCCTAGATTTTAGCCACAAATCCCTCGTGTTCAGCTGAGCTGTTTGTGTCTGGTGCGGCTGAGTCTCATTTCTGTTCAAAGGAAGTGAAGTTTAGATGGACACTCTTGTTCTCCTGGTGGAAGCAGGAATTCATTGCTGCGTCTCTGGGCAGCTTTTTACAGCATGCGTGGCTTTCATCGCTTCCAGCCCTGCAGTTGGGAGTAAAAACATTCTTTCAGATGAAATCAAGTGTTCATGAAGAATTTAGCCTGTATAGATTCTGCTCTGTAGGACTGCAATGGACTGTTCATCCATTGCTCCCAGGGCTGTGGATGGTTAGACAGTAGGAGTGACTTCAGTTGGTGGTTTTCATGAACTTTTTCTGTTTGTAATAAACAGTCTGCTCAGATGTATGAACAAACCAAGTGTCTGTTGGCAAATATAAGAACTAATGCTAAACACGGGGTGAGAATAAAGAGATTGTGACTGGATTAACCAGGATTTTGCCAGAGAACTGGGTTAGAAATTCACTGTATCGTGTGCTAAGGTTCCTGTCTGGTTGAATCTGCTGAAATGTTAAATTTTAAAAATTGCAAAACTGAAACAATGATAGACACTGCTTTACTAATGGTGTAGGTGATGGGTATTTCAGCTTTTTATATAGGCTGTTGTTGGTGTTGGTTTGAGTTTAGATTTGGAAAAATCAAGACACTGCCCATTTTTAAATGCAATATTCTGTAAATATTCTGTGTGTTAACAAAGCTTAGTAACTTTTTACTTAAGACCACTTTGTCCCTAAGGTCCTCTGGAGCAGCATGAACACTTTGAAACCTATCAGCTACCAGTGAATTTGAAATCAAAAGCCTAAGGCTCAGATCTGTGAAAATATTTTCTTGATTATCTAGTTCTCAGTGACTTAAAAACCCCATCTCTGTAGTTGTCTGCATTTTTTTAACATCATGATCATGCAGTTAAGGCTCAACTTGGAGACCTTGGAATGGGAATTTTAGGCTCATTGTCTCCTTCCACTGTGACTGTCACACCAGGGCTGATGTGAACATTGCACAGATCCTGATCTTGTGTTCTCTGAATGGTTGAAGGAAATGATTCCTGTAGGTTTGCATCCATGAAACTGAAAACCTGTTTACAAGTATCTGAGGGAAAAGGTTCATAATTAAAAGGTTGATTCTCATCATTTCCAGTCTGAGCAGTGGTTGGTGATGGTGGTGACAAGAAGAGAAGAAGTAATTTTAAAGTGCATTTTAAAGTAATGAAGAAAAGAATTTCTCAGTAAATTTTTGTATTTCAGTTTCTCTTGGAAATGGTTTCCTGGAAAGCCTGGAAAGGACCATTGCTCGGGAAACTGGGGCTGAGAATGCCTGGGGGAAGTGCAGTGTGAATCTAATGGTGTGGTCTTTGAGTGCTTTAGTGAACACATTTGAAGGATAAAAAAAGCACAAAAGCTGTGCTGAATTCATGATGAAACGCCCCTGTAGTGTAAAGGGTTTAAATGTCACAGTCAGGCATAAAAGTCTTGGTTTAAGGAAAAAAGACTATTTTTATACAGCTTGTGTGCTAGAAAAAACGTGGTCACATACTGTCAATTCTGATGCTTCTTTAAGATCAGGAATATAATATTCCACTTATATTTAGCAGGACTATGGCTCTGTGTGAGCACTTGAACATTTGTTCTTTTTGTGAAGGCTTTGGGCAGCTCTGTGGGATTCAGAACAGCGCTGGTGCTTTTTGACACTAAGGGGCTGCAAAGGTGGGGTCTTAAGTACTGTTCATGTTAAGACAACATAGAAAAGCCCATAAAAACCCACTAATAATTATATTTATAAAGAGCATTGCTGCCTACTAGACAGGAAGGAATCTAGTTTTGGAGGGTGATGTGTGCTATGAGGAACATGCAGCTTTCCAGAGTCCTTTCCTGGCTTTCCTGTCATCAGAAAGGCATTTGCTTGTAGTAAATGCATTTAATGAAACTAATTTTAGAACTACAGGTCAGCACTTAAATTTGTTTTCTCCTTGTTAGTCTCACAGCTAGACCAGGTCTTAGATTTTGTAACAAACAGGTCTCATTCCAGGTCTCATTTCTTCTCCCTGTGCCAGAACTGTCTTTCACGTAAGTGAAAGAGCACGGCTGTTGCCAGTTTTTTACCCTTTATAAGTCAGATTCCATTTTTTAACACTTGGCTCATATTTCCAGCACTAGGGTGGTGCTTTTCCCCCTTTCTTACTCAATTTTCCCTTTGTTCCTGATCCTTTATTTCTTTTGTTAGCGACAGAAATAACGGTTGCGCAAATCAGCCGCGTTGTCATGGGGAGACTTCACAGCGTGAACGTGATGAAAAATGGCCAGTTTTATTCTTCTTCTTTCTGCACCGAGACTCCACAGGGGGATGAGCAGGGAAATCACTGATTTCCTGTGATTTTCCAGCGGCAGCCTGTGACTGGACAAGGAGGGATGGGCGACTGGTTCAGCGGTGCTGCCGCTGCTGGGCTGAACAAAGGGAACTCTCGGAGTATCCCTCGGCATCCATCCCTCAGCGGTCCGAGGGGGGCCGATTCCCTGGAGCAGCAGATTTGTGGAGCGCCGTGGCTCCCGCAGGAGGCAGCGCCAGTGCCATCTGTCCCCTGTCGCTCGGATCCGTGTGGCTGAGGCCGGAGCTGTCGCTGCTCCGGAGGACAAACGGGATGGGTGGCAGCTGCCGTGCCTGCTCCGAACATTAATTCCCTAAGGAGATCGGATCAAGCCGTGCCTGCAGAATGGGAATAGCGCAGGAGCTACGGGTTCAGCACGGGAGAAACGTGTGAATTCCTCCTGTAAATGCCAAAGTGAATATTCAGGTTTTGCAGCTGCCTCTGTGGGCACCCCCTGGACAGAGGTTTTTAAGGGATTGATTGGTGATAATCGGCCTATTAAGGGTTCTTCCCGCTGCAGGGAAATTGGTGGAAGAACGTGGCAGAGGCTCAATCCTGAGCATCATCAGGGGAAAACAAATCCTTCTTGGCTCGGTGGCGGTGAAGGATGGTTGTTATTACAACTGGTGCTATATCACAGCAAGATTTAAAAGCTCGAACAGATACAGGGAGAATGATCAATTCTCCCAGCAGTGTAATTCTGTGGAGTTTGCAGGACTAATAAAAAACTGCACAAAGAGGGAACTACGATAAACACTTAAATTTCCTCATAAAAGAGATGGCTGGAATGAAAGCTGCACAATGTTTTGCTGTAAGGAGGTGGGAGTATATGACTTTACAGTGACTGTGATAAAGCTTTGCTTTTCCAGAGTATATTTAAGCCACGGGAATCTGCATCAAAGTGAGGAATGTCTTCTAGGAGCAGCACACTAAACCTGTCACCTACTTTGCTAATTATGTGCCATTTTGAGAACAAAAGCTAAACCATGTGAAACTCTAATATAGAGCAAACTCCATGTTTAATCCTGATCAACTAAGTGGTTTATTTTATGCGGGTGATGGTATTGGCCAGATAAATCAGGTACTGCTGACCCTGAAATGGTATCAGTGTTATACTTGCATTGTCCATCACAGCTAGAATCCTTATATAGTCAGACATTTAGACAGGCAAGTTGTGCTCTCAGCTGAATGTCCCCAAAACATCAACATTTAAAACATTTATTTTTAAATAAGAGATGAAAAGTACTTATTTGTGAAGAGTAAGTATTACAACCTAGCTGCAACAATGTTCTGTTACATTTAAATGTGTAATTTATCTCCAAAGGTGATGCCTGGTGAAAACAAACTAAGGGCAATTTTATATCAATCTCTTAAAATGAATCATCCTGGTTGTGTTTTTAGTGGGAGAATCAGTCAGAGGAGATCAGATCATCAGAAGTGGTGCAAAAATGGCCACTGGAGAGGCAGACTTATAAAGCATCAGCGTGTGTGCACTGTGTCCTTTGCACTGGGCAGTCGGGCAGCTGGGCTCTCCTCTGAACTCAGAAATGGCACTTCCCAAGCCAGGCTTGGACAGGATTCTGCAGAGGAAGTGTTTGTTTTGCTGCCTGAGATAAGCTCAGCAGGGTCCCGTGTCTGATGCGGGGAGTGAAATCCCGTTAGTGCTCGCGGGGAGACACTGGGCTGGGATTCGGTGCCTGGTGTTGGGAAGTGGGACAGTGGCTGAGCGAGCACTGGGCTAGCTGCCAGGGCCTGGGGAGAAGTTGCAGTGGCCAGCAGGAAGGCCTGCATCCCCAAGGCATTCCTTAATGATGGAGTTTTGTGGGTGTTCCCCGTTGAAACCTCTGCACATCTCTGCTCCTGCTGGAAATGTCAGAGAGCAGGGACATCCTTCCCTCCCACCCCTCAAGGCAGTGTTTGGAGGAGACTTATTCCTAGGTTGGAGTGGGAGAACTGGCCAGTGAGGAATGGAGGCTGGGCTGGGGACCTGTCCTGGCTGCTGCTTACCCAGTCTGCAGTGTCAGTGCTCAGCTTTCAGTCTGCCATAAAGCAAATACTGATATGTGCTTAATGTGAAGTGACTTGTTCCTCCTGAATTGTACGTTGCCTAAATTCTTCAAAAAGCGGCCAATTAAGTTTTTGTTACATAGCTAAAGAGCTGTTTCAGGTGTATCTTTGTATGTAAAGTTTCTTTAGGATGATACTCTTCACTTACTTGTCTCTTAATGGATCAGTTATGGATCAGTTATGGGCTACTTATGGATCAGTTTTTCTCCTGCTGTTCAGATAAAAAATAATATGATGGAAAGCTTTAATAAATAACACTTAGCAATATTCTTTCACATCCTCATTTCTAGGTGCTAAGTGGGCCTTTGATATGGATTGCACTGTGACCTACTCTTGTGTATAACTTTTCCTTGTATTGGGATATGAGCTGGAATATCTTAGCAGATATAGTGTGATGTGATAGGTACTCTTTTAAGCATGTCAGCATTTCCAAGTAGTTTTTGCAGCAGAACAGTTACAAAGGCATCTTTATAAAAACCTGGGCTGTTTATCATGCTTATTCCTAGTATACAGCTGGATTTGTGGCAGAGCTTCTCCCGTTTGAAGGGATTTAGCCTTGCTTTTCCCAGGCCTGCTCTGTGGATTTGCATAAGCTGCAGTTATACACTCCAATGGCTTTTCCAGTCTCTGTACTACAGGCTTTCAGTGACTTTGCTGACTGCAGCTCTTGTCAAGCCATTAACTTAACTGGGGAGTGTCCTCTGAATGTTCAAGGTGGTTTCCAGATAACCTTGGCATTGCCAGGATTTCAAAAGCCCTGTCAGGTTAATGACAGTGGAACTCCACGGCCTTTCCCCCGCTGTATGAATGGAGCAGTGACTGATTTTGTGATATTGCTGCCCACTGAAGTGACAGCTTCATTAGTTGAGTCATGGTGTGAAATCTGCAGCTCCACATGTTTTATTCAGAGGAAACCTTAAACCTGCTGGTAGCTAATGCATGGTGTAAGCTGGATGCATTCATATGCTGGCCCAGTCCTCAGCACTTTGAGCTTCTGTCTTCACATGTTTTTCAGAGAAAGAGTTCCCTTTTTTACTTAATTCTCTGCTAGAAACTGAATGAAGAAGTGGCTGGATAGTAGGAAAACTGCATCTCCTAGATAGAATGAGGCTTGATGACCTCAAGGGTTTTTTTCTAAAAACTTTTTTTGTCACTTTTATCTCCATGTATAAATAGCTCACAAGTCTGTTCCTTGGCATTGGCTAGATGTAAAGTAGTGTTAAATGCTTTTGGGAGGTGAAAGTAGGCTTTCTCAGTTCCTTGTGGATGGAGCAAATCCAAGCTGCATGCTATATTTACACAGGTTCCCTAGCAGCTTTTACTCCCTAAGTAATATGTGCTGGTTTGGTGTAGTGTATTTAAAATGCACTCCTAACAAAAGATTAATGCTGGACTTAAAAGGTGGAAAAATGTTTTGTTACATCAATTTGTAGCTGGATGCTGTCAGCAGCTCCATCTTAAATTTATTCATACAAGCTTTTAGGTAATATTTTGATCAGCAGCAATTCCTACATCTCTTGAGGAGCCATTTAAGATGGTCAGGTTGTGCTGCTTCCCTCCCTGGTGTTTACTGTGAGTAGCTGAATAAGCTTGTCATTCATGCCCTTGAGTCTGCACTGATTGATTTTTTTTTGGAATTAGCCTGGCAAGGGTGCATTTTTCTCAGCTCACTGCTCGTACCTCAGGAGAATTTCTCAACTGTATAAAGCACCCTGGCCCGGGTCCTCCTGGAACTGCCAGGGAAGCACAGGTGGAATTCACCGGGGACAAACTCACAGATTTATCTGCCTTTACAAAAGGTCATCAGGAATTCTCAGTGACCTCAAGGAGACTTTTTTCCCTTTCAGGCAGCATCTCGGGTTTCAAGGAATTCTGTTACTTCCCTGCTTAATTGGTGCTTCTGAGCCATGGAGATTTGCTGCCTATTAAAGCGTCACTGCTTCTGGCCACGTGGAAGGCTTTGAGGTCTTCTCTCCAAATCGTAGTTGGTTTAAACTCTTTTGCTGTCTGACTTCCAGGTGACATGGCTGTGGGCATCATTAAAGCTTGGGAGAAGTAGCTGTGAGTCTTTTCAGAAATGCTACTCTCCATGAAATTGTTTTCAGGAAAATAATGAGAAAATAATTAAAATAAAAAGAGAAAATAATGGAAGTTATTCTCTGTATAACTTCCTTAGGTATTGTGGGTTGTTTTTTTAATATAACCTAAAAACCTGCTCTAGCTTTAGTAGTAAACTGTGTTGTGATGATTAGTGTTTGACATTAATATTCTGGAATCATTTACAACAAATCTTCTGTTCTCTGGCAGACATGCCTCTAAAACCTGTTGGTTTGTATGTCTGTAGCCCCAAGTATTTCTTCATCCATAACAGCTTTAAGAAATCAGGGGAGCAGTCAGAGCTTTTATTAAATTTGTATTGGGGTAGCTGATGGGTGCAAGGTCTATTGCCAAAGGAACCCAGAACATGTAAAAATGCCTTGTGTGGTTTGGGGTTTTGGGATTTTTTTTGTGTGATATTGGCACTGTGTTGGATTTTACAGATGAATATAAAATCCTCATTTTTTTTTTTAATGATCAAAGGCATGGCTTCAGTTCAATTCACATTCCTTCTTCCCTCCCTTTGTCAGTCAGTAGGATGTGCACTTAATGAAATACCTGTTGAGGTCACTGTGGGTAATCCCAGAGGGAGAAACCTGGGAAAGGAGAGCAGTAACAAAAAAATACCAGAGGGATGAGAAGAGGACCAAACACACCCTCCAGGAGCTGCCAGAAGAACTAATGATGGGTTTCACCTGTGGTTCCTGTGTCAGTGACCAAGCTCAGCTGTGCTCTGTTGGCCTTCCTGACATTGCCCTGGGGTGCAAAAAGAAGAAATTCTCTCTCAATCTATTCCTCTGTCAAAAAGTTTCTGCCAAGTCTCCCCTCTCTATTGTAATTTATAGTTGAATGGTCTCTCTTTACAATTCCCACTCTTAACTAAGAAAAGGCAGTAAATTATTAATAAGTTCCAAAATACTGAGCCTGGGAGGTAGGAGACAAAACAGTGCAGGATATTCTGCCCCTAAAGAAAGCATTTAGTTGAGTCCTCAGCTTCTGCTTTGGGCTCTGAGGTACTCCTACATAAAAACCATCTGTCAGCACAGCACACTGCTGCCTGTTCTTCCACTTAGCCACAAGGTTGTGGGAGCCTGCAAGAAATAATATTGTGAATCTTTTCAAACCTCTTAATGGTTTTTTTCCTGCTGTTGAAGTGATGCTGAATTTGGAATATGTTACAAGGCTGGTTGGTAGTTATATAAAAACCCTGTAGGTTTTGCTTGAATTCTTCAGAAGTATTGATGGAGGAGAGAGTGAGGATACAGAACACGAATTACTGACAAAATAAAGCTAGCTAGGATTTGTGGGTTATTTTGAGAGTCTGGGGGGGTCTGGAGACTTAACACAGTTTCTAAATATCCCCACTCCCCTGCCAGCTTTGTTGGTTTGCTTCTTCACGTAAGTGTTATGTATCTGGTAATGGTAATAATTTAAGGCTGAATTACCGTGTTTTCAGTAGGAATACAGAGGAGTGTCCCTTCTACTGTGGTCTCTTATCCTCTAATGATAATTTTCATCCACATCCTCAATGACTGAATAACCATTAAACATTCATATTGAAAATTCAGGGGTCCAGCTCTGTGTGGTGGAAGTCCTGTCTCCTTAGGAGCAAAAAAGAATGTGCTTTGCTTGATTTACTTGATTTGCTTGATTGCTGCTCCCTCTTGTGGGGTTCAGGCCAGTTCAAACAAGCTTGGAGTTCATTCTTAGTCTGTTTAGATGGAGTAATTAATCAGTGGTTTCCCTCTGATGCACTGGGTGGGGTAATGACCTTAAGACTTGCTTCTCTGTGTACCTCTACAAATCAGAACACTCTTTTATATCGAGGGGACTAAATCTGTAAAAGCATTTAATTCACTTTTTAAATTTAATTTAGTTTTTTCCAAGAAGTCATCCTGTTGTGCTGTTAATATATAGAAGGGTTTCCTTTAATGTCAAAGCAGAGATGAGCCAGTTCCACAGCTGTAGCAGACTTGGCAACTCTTGCTGTATGGCAGCACCAAAATCTCTTACACCTCCTCTCCTGTAGTCAGCGCTTCTGACTCACAATCCTCGGGCTGCTGCCCTTCATAAGTGAGTGACTCCTAAAAATTAAACCTCAAAAAAGAGCTCTGCCTCCCATGTGCTCTCCTTTATCCCCAATAAATGCAAATGCCCTAGCTGGGGGAAAGATTTTTTTTTTTTCCTTGTTATTTCTCAATTGCTCTGCTGGAATAAAATCTCCACATCTAACGTGTTGTGCCTGAAGATGTAAAAATACTGCTTATGTTTGTTTTCCTCCAGAGAGACAGATAAGCTCTGGACATACAATCTGTTCTCTGGACAAGAAACTGAAGTGGGTTTCTTCATTGCTCCTGATTGATGGCAAAGACCTGTGCAACTTCACTGACCAGTTCTTGGCGGGAAACTCTTTCAGGAATTTCCCACTGAGGCTTAAAAGACAAATTGTCTTGACCTCTTGCAAAATGGGAAGGGCCCACATCAATGTGACACTGAAACAAGAGCAGTTCACATGATCTAATTTCTAATATTACACCATTTCACAATAATGATAGGATTTGTCTCAGCACTGGAAGCTCTGCAGTTTTCATCACTGTACTCATGTTGAACTGTTTCTGTCCAGGTACTGGAATATGGGTATTGAATCTCAGTTTTGGGGAGTATTCAGTGGATTACCTGAAACTTTTGATCTTCATTTTACTTGGCTTTAAAAGAATAAATCAGTCTTAAATGTGCCTGCATGCAAAGTCTGTGCTTCTATGGAGACCCAATGCTGTTGTTGGACACGTAATTAATTCCCTGTAGATGTATTTATTCTTTCTGTGATGCAGGCAAAGGTGGGATGTTGGCTGAGATTAAACCAGGAAGGAGGTGCACTTTATTTGAGGAAAAAAAAGCACAGAACTTAGTGTTCTATTTATGCCTTTTCTTAAAGCTTTGTATCATTTCTTGTCACAGACTGGGTAATCCCTAGAGCTGCGTCAGTAACCTTTACTTCAAAATTTGTGATCTTGTCTTTTGACTGGTAGTGTGAACATTATTTTAAGCATTTGCTGGGGTGTGTATCTACATTTTAATGTGCTCTAAGTGCAGAGCTGTGTTCAGGATTTGCCAGCTTTTATTCAGATGAAATCTGCAGTTCAGTGGGGACCAGGAGGTGATCCCCATAGATTACATTGCTTGTAGCAGTCCCTGACTTTCACTTCTTATTTATACTTCAAATATTTTTACCAGTCAGGAACAAAATCTCTGTTTATGTCCGTGCATCAAAAAGATGTTGGCATCTACTCAGCCTCGGAACCCTCCCCAACCTGTGTTTATGCTGTAAAGAAACCAGATGAAAACTTGCACTTTATTGCAGGTTACAAATGGGGTTATTATACTTTACTTTATGGTCAGGACAAATGTGTTGGCTCTTCAGTAACGTGTACCAGTGCCTGAATTAATTTTGCATGTGTGCTTCCTTATTAAGAGTCTTTCTGCTGTGTGCTGGTGCCTGAGGACGAGCTCCCAGTGGGAAACCCTGGGTGGAGCTTTGCTTCCAAATAGAAGTCAAGCATGAAAAGTCTGAAGTACAACTCAACGCTTTTATTTGTGAGCTCTGAGTGACTTTAATTGCAGAGGCAGTTCTGCAATCAAACAGAAATACGGTATTTAAACAGCACTCTGCAACAGAGCCGTTTGACTTGGGTGGTCTGAGGTTCAGTTTTATTTAAATTTTAAACGAGGATAACAGTTGCTGCAAAACGCTGCTGGTGCCATAGAGGGAGAACTACAAGTGGCTATTGCAAAAGAGAAACTTCTCTCTTTTTATAAAGAAGTTGGGTAAAACAAGTAGAAGAAACCACTGGCTGCAGCTTCATGCAAATAACTATTTCAGGAGACAACACTGGGAAGCTTTTTATGCTTTCCTTGTGAAACTCCAGCCTGTATTTGCTAATGCTGCCAGTGGGTTCTGTTTATTTTTCTCCTTCTAGGTATCACTTTTGATTAATTTATTTGTATGAGTGATCCAGCTGTTTCCAAAGGCAATTTGACTCCCCCAAAACTATTTCCGTGAGTTAACAGTCTTGATGTAAAATACATGACTGCAGGATTATCCAGGGTGTAGAAAACATATGGATTTGTTCTCAGAGGTAACAGCTGTAGAGGAGTATCCAAATTCTTCCCTGGTGGGAGCAACCACTTACTGACCAGAGAGCTATTTAGGGAGAAAATGCCAATTGAAGAAGTGACGTAAATGTGGTCAGTTGATACTAACTGAGGAGCTGCCAGCCAACATCCTATCCTGGATTTGCTCTTTCATCCCTGTTTTGCTTTTTCGGAGTGGAAACAGGACGCGTGATTGATTGCTAAATAGCAGTGGAAGTGGTGCACTCTATATATAGAGCGGTGCTGGAGAATGGAGCTACAATGCTTATGAAAAAAACCCCAAAAACAAATCAAAACAAAACCCCACCAACAAAAACATTTACTGAGATAATAAATGCCTCTGAACCACTGCCAAGATGGAAATGATAACAAGATACCTCAGTTTTAAGAGGTGTTTTAAGATCAATTCCTTGTGGCAGGATTTGCTTTGGTAATCCATGCAAGCTCCTGGTGGAGCTCAGTTATTGTTTAGACTAAATATTGTTTATTGCCGTATTTTTAGCAGCAGCTCCTTGGGACTCCCTGGCAATATAATTTACGAAGTAGGATGCAACTCCCTAATTGTCTCTTGCATTGTAGAGCTGTACAGGCTGTTTGCTGCAGAATAAACATTCTCCTCCTTTGGCGGGGGGGGGGGAAGTCTGTGTCAACAAGACTTTCCAGCCTCTGCTCACATGCCTAAGCTATATCTCCAAGATGGGTTTCCTGGCAAACACATCAACAAATGTTTCTCCAAAGTGGACAGTGTTCATGCATAAATTCCTTCATTAGGCCTGGTTCTCTTTCCCTGCTCCCCTTCCCACTCTTTGGCTCAAAATGTTAAGCAAGAGGACCAAGAATGTTGACCCCTTAAGCACAGATAACTCACAACAGCACACTCAGCATGTCAGTGCAGAGCATCTGCCTGTTCCTAATCCTGGTGCTTGGGAATGAAGGAAAACAGAAAACCAAAGCTCTGGTGTTCTGAGAAACCCTAAAAACAAAATTGGAAATCACTCTTGGAATGTTCTTACAAGAAAAACTTTCCGTGAAAAAACTCAGCATTTAATCTCCCACCAAACTTCAGTCTTGTAGGATTGTGGGGTGTGGATGAGCCTGACCCAGGAAAATAGGTTCAGGCTGCAGTCAGGGTGGTCATGGGGAGCACCATAACAGTCCTTTTGGTCAGGTTTCCACTCTAGGTATCCTTATTATCCTCTTTGTATGGGAAAATTGGACACTCCTCAAAGGAACTGTCAATTTTTTGTTAAGATGTTTGATAATGAGATTCTTTGGTGTTTGCAGAGGATCTTAAGGTAAAGATGTGATTGATCCCTGAACATTTAAGATGCCATCCTACCTCATTCTCTCTAGTGAATACAGTCAAATATTTGAGTCAAAGCCCTAATGATGTTTAGCTGTAAGTCTGACTTTTTGGACTTGATTTTTACTCTGCATTTGATTTGATTTGTTTTGGGTTTTTTTTGCATGTTAAGTTGGAGACCTCGGTGACTTAACTACGGCACTCCCAGAGCTTGCAAATGCTGGTGGTGTTTTCCCACCTAATGTCCTTGATGGGGATAGGATGAAGTGCAGAACCTCTGCCCTTTTGTGTGGTACTTTTTGGAATTACTGTTGGGTTTCCAGTTCATAAAATTTATGGTTGTGGTGGAAATTGTTAATTCCAACTCTTTAATCTCATTAGGTTGGAAGTAGAGGCTGGGGGATGGCAAAGCTATGGATACACCAGCAGAGAAGCACTTTACAAGTAAAAGGCTCTTGCTAGATGATTTTTGTGGTTTTTTACACAGATATTTGTACACTCAGGTTCTGTGAGATGATCTGAACCAAAACTCTTTTTCTAATTTGGTTTGATTTTTTTTTTCTTCATTATAGCAAAGGAATGGAAAAGTTTAAGACTAGGTCAGGAATTTTTATTATGGGAACCATTCTTGAATCTGTGTCTTCTAAAACAGGAAGGTCACGTTACTTTTCGTACACCCATATTTCCAGTTTCTGAAGCTTTCATACACGCATATTTCAAATTTCTGAAGCTGAACTATTCAGGCTTTAATATATTCAATATCCAAAAGCTGATGGCATCACTGTTTTGAAGCTGAATGACAAATATGCCACAGGGTCCCCAAGAGCCTCGCAGCTTCCCTGCTGGAGCATGACTCAGTCTGACTTGTGCCTGATCCAGCAGTTTCCTTCCTCCTCCTCCCTGTGCCGCTTTGCAGCCTGGACAGAAGATAATCTGTTGATCCTGGCAGGGGATTTTGGTGCTGAAAACCGGACATTGTTTTCCTAAGGAGCACTTGGCTGCGTGCACTGGAGTTGGGTGCCTTGGTGATGGGCTACAAGGAGGTTTTGTTCCCTTGGCCAGCTGAGCTCCAGGCGTGCCAGCGTGCCCCAGCAGGTGGGGATGATGGAGTGATGAGGTGCAGACGTCACTTTTCCTGTCTGTCTGACTTTGAGTGGGTGTCACTCCAGAGGTGTTTATTGGCTTTCTTCAACATTCAAAGAACAACACTATGAACCTTATTAAAAAAAAACCCCAAAAACTAGAGTAACCAAATATTTCTTCTAGTATAAAGTAATTTTTAGCTTTTTTCCCCCCAAATTAAACTTCCTTTCTCTGTTCCCACTGTTTGGAAAGCCAGGAGTAAATATGATATGGACAGACATTGCTGAAATTCTAAGAATCATAGAATCATTTAGGTTGGGAAAGATCAAGTCCAACCAATAATCCAACACTGGCAAGTCCAACAAAAGTGACACCACTTGAAGAGAATGCAGGAAATGCACAACAGAATTTCATTTTTATAGATATAAATGATATAATCTGAGTTATGTTTGTTGGTGACAGGTAGTGTTGAGAAGTGGCTGCTATATTGCTGAAGAATTAACACTGAGGTATGCCAGGCTGGAGCCAGAGTGCTCCATGGTGCAGGTTTTTTCAGTTTTTAAACCTGTCTCTAAAGGTTTCGACTACTTTAGTCCTGCTTCCATGCCTCTTAACCTACCTACAACATTCCCTAAAGAGAAAAGAAAAAGCAACTGAGTATGAGCTGTGCTGGGGGGCAGGCTTCCTTGGAATTTGAGTTATCAGTGATAATAACATACCTGGAGGATGACTGTGTGATCTCTCCCTCTTCCTTTTGACAGAGCTCCTCGATTCTTATGGGTAAACTGCAGTTCTGGAAAGCTGAGTTTTAGGATTTGGGCCAGCATTTGTGGAGGATTGCATTGTTCTGAGTGCAGGCATGCATTTTGTGTGTGTGTGTTTGCAAAGGAGAGGTGTGTTCCCCGTGGGGAGATAAGGAGTCTATGTTGTTCGAATCAGAGCTGCTGTCCTAAGTGCAGTAAACTTCCCTTTATTTTTTTTTTGCTTAGACATACCCAACTCACAGTTATCCCACCAGGTTTCTGGAAGTGTCAACTGACTCTTTTTTCCCCCCTTCTAAACCTCCCATTACCTGTTTTCCTTAGGCCCAGTTTAGCATTGTAGTACATGCAATGCGTATTTCCACTGGGAACATCCTCCCTGCTTAGATATGTCCTGGAATTAATGTCACTCTTCCACAGCATCCTATTTCAGATGAGAAATGCATGGACACAAGAACTGTGAATAAATAAATAAATATCAATAAATATTTCAACTGTGAGTAAATTAATAAATATCAATTTTACCAGAGCTTTAGATGCCTGTGCTATCTTTCTGAATAGGAGAGAGCTATGATGAGATAGGCACTGCAGTTTTGAGGGGATTTGTCAGGACCTGATTGGAATTCCGAGCCTCCCTTTACATAAAATCAATTATAAAATGCTGAGGTGTGTGTTCAGAGTGTTGTCAGCTCTGTATTACTGAAAGAGGGAAGTTTGCTAGCATTGAAAAGACCTCTTGATCCTTCAGTTCTGACCCAGCAGGTCTGTAGTACAATTGTTTGTTTGAATTTATCCCGGTGTATGTATGAAGTGCTTCCTCAAGTAAACCAAATAAAACCAAACATCTTGGCTTGGGAAGTAAATAGGAAAAGGTGTGGGGGGGTAATTTATGCCTTGTGTAGGAAATACTTATATTTTCAGTGTATTTTCCAAGTGACAGTGCAAAACCTGTAGAGATTTGCCAGTGAATGTAAGGGGAGGTTGATTCTTGTTAAGCAAGAACCAGAACAAATTGTCTGTTTCAAGCTAAGATGAGATATTGGTCATGCTGAGTTGTTTTGATGCTTCAGATTTACACAGTTAACATCACTCCCTTTCCCTACTCTGTTAAAACTCTGACATACAAGGCAATGTGTATTTTTCCTGAAGAATTAACTCCAGTGCCTGGTCCTGGCTGCCTCGGGGTGATCTGCCATAGTCCAGAAGTGCCTTCTTCACAGATGAGCACCGAACACTGCAGGAAATCCCCACATCATGCTGTTACCTGCACCAAAACGAAATGCTGAGCAGCCTCTGGGAATTAGGGCATAACTCCTCTTGGACTTTGGGCTGTACACAAAAGACAGACCTGCTCGGGATGGCAGGGCAGAGTGGAGAGGTTTCCAGCACCTGGGAGGCAGCTCCGGGCAGCCAGGGCAGGCCAGAGCCTTCCTTCGTGTCCTGCAGATCTCTGATGGTCTTTGCTCTTGCTGACTGAGGATAAGGAAGCGCAGCAGACTGAGAACTTTATCAGCCTTAAATAACGGGCTTAGGGCTGAAGGTTACACCACCTGGAAAAGGAGAGCGTTTCCTGATGGTGTTACCTTGGCCTGGTTCCTGATTTCGGTATAAGCTGTACTGGAAGATGAAGTGAGTGTCTGTTAAATGTAGATTTAAATTACAGGTACTTCACAGGAACATACAGTATTTATTAGTTTCTTTTTACACACGCTGGAGTGGATTTGAGATAGTTCAGATTTATTTTGTTAAAGCAAAGTTGGGTCCTTTACCTGGTAAAGAAGTTAAAAATAACTTGTAGGCTCAACTGGTAGCTTTGGAGTTTAATGAAAGATGTGACTTTGGAGATTTTATTGCAGCCTTGCAGTACTTGAAGGAATTGTTATAGGAATGATAGAGACTTTTGACAAGGTCCATGGGCGTGACAGGACAAGGGGGAATGTTTTCCCACTGGCAGAGGAGGGTTAGATGGGATATTAGGAAGAAATTCTTCCCTGTGAGGGTGGGGAGGCCCTGGCACAGGTTGCCCAGAGCAGCTGTGGCTGCCCCATCCCTGGAAGTGTTCCAGGCCAGGTTGGATGCGGCTTGGAGCAGCCTGGGACAGTGGGAGGTGTCCCTGCCCATGGGAAGGGGGTAAAATGGGATGAGCTTTAAGGTCCTTTCCAACCAAAACCATTCTGTAGTTCAATGATTTACATAAAGCTGGTCTGTTTTACAATTGTAAAGCTCCACCTGACTTAAGCAGAGTTTCTCCCAGGGGCAGGGTGCAAGTTAGACATCCCTAATCCTTCTTATTTAAAGGAAGCATGACTGGCCTTCCCAGGGACAGTGGGGCATGGCTTGGGTCCAGGGACTGCCAGTGAATCCAGCTGAAGTATTGCCCCAAATGTAAAACAGTGCCAGCACTTCCAAATTAGCTAAAATACTGTCAGCAACATAGCAGCGTGTGCTCTGCCAGCCTGAGAAACCAGATTCCTTGTCCTGGGCAGGCAGCTCATGGAAAAACTGAGCTCAGACTCTGGGTGGAGGCTTCGCTGAGTTCGCTGACCGGGAAGGAGGGCGCAGGCTGAGTTGCTAAGGAGCAACCTGTTTGGCGTGCCGTGGAAAATCCCGTGCCAGGAGGAGATGACTCCCCGTGTGCTCTGTTGTTGCGGCTTCAGAGTGGCTGTGGGTAAAACGAGCTCTTTGAGCTTCGTAGCTGTCCCAGCCCTGGCAGCTTCCTCCCTGGCCTTTGCGAGGGGATAGATGTGTGAGCTTGGGATGAAGTCAAGGGGAATCGAGAGATGCTTTGGGTGAAATCAGGTGGAATCAACAGATGGCACTGATTTCTGAGGAGCCAGGATATCTGCTCTGACCGTGCTTTCAATTGTTCTTGGGGTATCGTCCCATTGAGCACCACTTAAAACCACTTGTGCCCTCTAATCCTTCTGTGCCTTCGGCTCATCCAGCTCATCGCCAGAGACCTTTTGAAATGCAGTGTGTCCTTATTTTGTGGCCAGCCGCTATTCCCGGTTGCTCTTCTGCAGTACTGTCAGACTTCGATTACGTGTTTTGGGGTTTTTTTCATTATTCCTTAGCGTGTAATGCCATTTCTGAAAGAATAAAACGAACACCGGCCCATCCAGCAGGGATGGTTCGTTTTAAGCTCGGCTCTACCCAACGCAGTCCACAGCGCTGATATAATTGCAGCAATTAACAGCAGTGGGGCGGTTTGTTTCTGCCATGCAAAAGCCACTTGGCGTGAACGTGAATATATATTTATAAGCATCTGCCCTGGGTGTTAACTGGTGGATGTGCAGCCCGGAGGGAGGGAGGGCGGGCGTGCGTCGAGTTGTTGGGATGTTCTGGGGCTGTTTATCTTCCTCGGGGACAGAAAGGAGGCGAGGAGGCCCTTTCCGTGAT
>VZTH01012530.1:0-93300 GCA_013397815.1 Aleadryas rufinucha | reverse complement strand
GGCCCAATGCGCCCCAACAAAATGTATGGCTACAAGATGCTATTGCTATTGCTAATGTCTTCTTTCTAGCTTAGTCTCCTTGCCCACTATAGCATCAAGTTATCTCCAGGATCCACCTCATTTCCTAATATTAAAGACTATATGGTGAGCAATACAAAATATCTTAGGAGCATTCTTTGGTATTATAAATTAATCATTTAGATAAGTTCCAAGTTTTTTAATATTTATTTTCCACAGACATTAAAGAAATGTTCTTTACTGGCATGAATGCTACAGAAATCAAAGCTAAAGTATTTTAACATTTGTGCTGACAGTGCTTGATTTCTCATCCAATCAGGGATCAGAAATAATTCACAAAATCATAGAATATCAGGTTTGAAGGTACCTCAAGGATCATCTCAATCAGCCTTTTTTAAAAAAAAATATGGTCTGGGCAAGATGGCCCAGCATCCCATCCAGATGAATCTTAAAGGTGAACACCATTAAGGAAATCCACCAATTCCCCAGGAAGATTATTCTAACAGCTGTTTGCTCTTATTGCAAAAGGTATGATTGCAGTATGAATATTATAATAGTGCAATTGAATCAATGACCTTTTTAATCAATCCAGTGAAAGAACATTATTATTGGACAGATAAACTCATAGCAAAAAGACAAGAAGATTTCATCATAAATATATTCACTGTAATGTGTTAGTTAATTTATCCATTCTGCTATGAAGATATGAAAGCTTTCTAAAGCTTTTTAAACATATGAATGGAGCAATAACATTGATGAGGAGTCGAGAATGAAATTTTATGGATATGTTGTCTGACTCTGTAAATGAAGGCAACAAATCAAATAGAACAAAGTAAAAATGATAGAAATTCATTTTTCTAATTATTGTTTGTTTGTGTTTTGCCTAGTGTTCCAGTCCCTTCTGAGAGACAGAATCAGAGTTACTTTTCAAAAGAATAAAATTAAAATATAAATTACAAGCACTCTCTCTGAATCTTGATTGAATGTGGATGGCAGCAAGAGGCATCAGGAAACTGTCAAAGGAAGGTTACAAGGAAAGGCTCTGCAAATTAGGAATGCTGATTGGGTGAAATTCAAAGGCATTGAAATTGTAATTTAAAGGACGAAATCTACATATGCATATCTATACTCTGAGCTTTTTGTTCTGCAACCAAATGAAAATGCCATGAAAGTACTGACTTGGCAGGTCTTCCAGTGTTCCCATTACTGGTAGAACTGGAAATCCAAAGTTACTTGAGCTTCTATTTCTTGTAAGATTTTTTAGGGAGGAAAAACTCTGACAGCTGTTGAAAGCTTTCAGATGATATTCTGTAGCCACAAAGTAATGAAAGGATAAAAATCTTATTTCTCTCCTTTCTCTTTACACTTTCTGAATATGAGGGTGGTACTGAATGACTGTTGTCTGTGAGATATAGATTTCTAAATAGCCCTCCTGGATTAATATCAGTATATCACTTGTAAATAGGCAAACACAGGTCTACATCCACTGCATAAAGCAATGTCAAAACTCCTCAAAAGAGATGGACCAAAGTGCCTTGGCTTTTTTGGAATCAGTCTGTATTCACTGTAGAGATACAAGTGAAATTTTTTTTCTTCATTCTCACTGATTACAGATGGATGCATAATGCAGTCTCAGGACATCTGTCTAAGCTTGTAACTCCAAGCCTAATGATATCTGTTGGCTTAGAGACTCTTCAATGATTTATTTTGGTCCTGCTTCAGTGTGACTGCTGAACAAAGAATGGATTTGAGAAATCTTACAAGGTAGCAGGATGCACAGTTTTTTCAGTGGACTATATTCAAACTCAGTGTAGGCTGTACAGATCAATTAATCATATTTGTTCTAGACCAGAGCTCCTGGACATAGTCAGGCTTTATATATAAACTACTAGAGACAAGTTCTAAAATGTTTACATTAAAAATCCATTGGCAGCAGTGAATGACAATATCCTTCAAGCTGTTGTGTAAACTTTCCATTATAAGCACAAAGAGTGCTTGGAATGTTAAAGGTGGGTCCAGAAGTCCTGCAACCAAGGAAGAAAAATGGAATATTTTTAATAGTAGATAAATGGGAGGAGAGAAACCAGTTTTCAAAAACAAACTCACCAGTCAGACTTCACATATGAAATAATCTAAATACACACTTACTGATTTGATTTCCAGTCACAATTCATAAATCAATGCTATTTAAGGAAATATGTTTTCTTCTATCCTAAACAGTGTTTAAAGTATTTATACATAAACAGTGTATGTGCAACTATTCTACAGGAACTAAAGCCAAATTCCAAACTCTGCTACTCAGTCAGCGAAAAAATAATGATGCAGAAATTACCCACATAGCATCCACAATTAAAAAAGTTTAGTAACCACAACCTTCCATTCTGTGCTCATTATTAACATAAAAGAAACAGAAATCCTCAAAGCTTATCTAAGAATAAGTTGGACCTTGATTTAATTGAAGCTAGCATTGCTACAGAATTCTCTCCTACATAATCACAGGAGAGACTGTATTCCTTTACTTGGTTCTTCTCACAGGATTACCTCCTACTTCTCCATCTTGCAAGTAAAATAAATGTACTTAAAGATTTTTTATTCTACCCTGACATGTCCTTTTTTTCTCAAATTGTGACGAAACCACTTTCAAACTACCTAAGAATACATCATAAAAAGTGTTGTCTATTTAATTGAAACACATAGTTGATAATGCAGTATGATTGTAAGTGGAAAATTATTGAGGAAAGGAATATTACGTTTATGTTCTAAGTAAAAAAAAAAAATTTAGTGCAAGCTAGTAAAAAATAAATCATAATATTAATCAGAAAATTAGTTTCTGGGTAATTGAGTACTGGTTTATTGCACATTTTACTATTTTATTTTTTGAGTACGTTTTCCTCTGCATCTTTTCTGCCTCTTTCTGGTTCAGTTCTAGAAGGTATCTTTGAAATTTAATGAAAATCAAAATTATAATATTGCAGCTGCTTCCATTAAAAATATTTATTATAACAGATTTTCTGAATTATCCAGAGGTGTATCTCATAAACATTTCTCAGATGAGCAGGTCCAAGATTTGTTTGTCTGTGAAGTGTAGGGAACCATCACTATTGAAATAAATAAAATTAAGTGAAAAGAGCAGTAATGATGTCAATAGCAAGTCATGCTGAGCTCTGAAGTAGGTTTATCTTGAACTGCACAAATTAAGGTATTCAAGGGCTGCTCTTATAAAACAGTTATAAAACTAGCACAGGTTTGGAATTTGGAGATAGAAAGTATTGGGGACATTTGGACACTGAGAATGATGATTTCAAATGCAAGATATAATTTTCAGTCTGTAAATAAATATGTGCCCTAATGCACCAAATTAAAAATCTAGTAATTCAGTGCTACTGAGTCGAGTCATTCCCTTGATGCATTTACTCAGGGAAACTAGTGTAAACAGCAAAAATGGAGAGAATACCAAAATCAAGAGAAAAAGTGACAGGAGAATGTACATTAAGCAATACTTAACTTTTGTGGTTTGTATTGTTACACAAACAATTTAATACTCTAGAAAACATCTCAGAAAAAATGTAATTGGTCTGCAGATGTACACTCATTTTATTTTTAGGCAAACTGATTATCATGAACAATTGGTATCCAGAAGAGCCAACACTCAGGAAGCAGAGAAAGTAAAAGAAACTGTATAGAAAACAGTATGAGAAAAAAATCAAGTCACTAACTGAAGCAATGGACAAGTGAATTGCAGTAAGATCATTTGCTATCTCTAAAATAAAGACGGAGAATTGGAAAATATATTTGAAGATCCTTGTATTTGAAGAAATTTAGATTCATAGAAGTTTATAACAAGTTATACTAAAAAATATTCCATGTTGTACATAGGGACTTCTCACTAGGGCATATAGCCACAGGACAAGGGGGTATGGCTTTAAACTGAAAGTAGGTTTAGATTAGATATTAGGAAGAAATTCTTCAATATAAGAATGCTGAGACATTGGAAGGGTTTGCCCAGCGACAGTATGGATGCCCCACCCCTGGAAGTGTTCAAGGCCTCCAGTAGCTTGAATTACTGGACCTTAAAGATCATCTTTAAGGTTGGAAGGGACCTTAAAGATCATCTACCTTCAGCACCCCTGCCATGGACACGGACACCTTCCACTACACAAAGTTGCTCAAAGTCCCATCCAACCCAAACCATTCTATAACATATTTGTCTGGGACTACATACCAGTAGCTACTGGAGGCTGCAACAATTGATATTTTCTTATCTATAATGACAATTCCAGTTATTAAAGAGATGAAGCCTGGATGTGATTTGGAAGGAGAAAAAATGATGTATTTTGAAGATATTTACAAAAATCTCAATCTTTTTGCACTGAAACTAGTCACAATTCCAACATGACTATAAATACAGTCATGAATACAGTCAAGAAACACATTTCCAAGTGTCTGGAAGAAGAGAGAGAAAACAGCAATACCTCAACATATTGTATGTTTCTATATAAAGATTATAAGGAGAAGATCAATCTTACTTTGAAGTATGTATGGGATGCAACTAGGATTTTCAGAGGGAGGAAGCTGTTGGGAGTACCATGGACCAGCTGCTGGCTAAGGGACAGAAATTGCATAACATGCCAGGCCAGAGGACTTAACAATGAAGGCCCATCCCAAAATACCCAAGCAAGGCAGCAGGACAGACCTGGAGACTGTGGTCAGGTCCAGTCAGGAGCCCTAATCAATAGGCTGTTTCATGGTAATGAGACAGGTCCAAGTCAAGACATTAAGTCTGTCTGAAGGACAAGGTTAGGATGAGATGCATCAATTTAACAGATAAACTGTGACAAGGCAGAGCTAGAAAAACAGTCTGTAGGTCAGGATCAGTATCAACAAGGCCTATAGCTAAGTTATAACTGAGATGGAGCCTATAACTTTTCTGGTATGCTCCAGGCTGAGTTTAAATAGAATTCCTGGGATGACTGGTGTGGGTGGAGGCTCCCGGTGAGTCTGGTCAGGGCTCTGAGAGAAATATTGATGAAAGAGAAACTTCATGTTATTAAATTCTTTTATGGTGGAGATATATTTGGAGAGGGGGTTGTTGTATGAGAAGTGAAGCTGGGTGAAGTACTGGAGTAGAACAGACAGAAAACCTAGGTGGTAATATTTTTTCTTCCAGTAGGACAGATCTGAGGTATTCAGATGATGATTAGAACATCAATAGAGAGATGTCAAACTTTATTTGGTCTTTCCTTAGGAGTGGGAGTTTGGCTGTTCTTCTAGCTGGGAAAGAAATGAGGCAACAAGATAAGCAGAAATGTAATTTGCACACTGTCTGAGAGAATATATTTGTAAAAAATTAGTAAAAGCTGCTTTTCCCTCACCTTTTATATTCAAAAGGCAGTGCAGTGGTAAGTGCCTCCCTCAGAAGTGTTTAGTTTAACTATTAACTTAGTCAAACAGGTCATATTTCAAGAAGAAATACTGACAGGACAGGGACAAAGCTGAATTGAAATTATTTGCAACATGCAAAACCAATATTGTTAAGGAATTTGCCAAAATAGATTAAGAAAACCTTAGAAAGGTAGAGTTGCCAACCATTTCGGCAATTAGATAATTCCTGGTACTTTTTCCAAAGGTTTAATGGGGCAGTGGGACTGACCATCCAGGAGGCCCTCCTTTAAAGGGCAGCAAATCCAGAATCCCTGCTGGCATTTTCATCTGATTTGTGCTGTGCATACTCTACTTCATTGCATATCTTTCTTCTGTAGAACAAGGTAATACAAGTTTTTGTCAAAACCAGACAAAGTTGTGATGCTAGGATACTGTTCCAATCAGGCTGTAGGATTTTACAGCTAGAAACGTCAAGGTATTGAAGGAATAGTAGGGAGAAAGAAGAAAACCAGCTTTAAAGTAGTGTTTTCAAGAGCATATTTCAGCTTCAAAATTCTTTCAAGGTATTTTTAAATAAAAACAACTTATTGTGCCAAATTTGTAGCACAGTTGTTCCATTTTTTTGCTCACTCACTTCAGTTCAGATGGCAGGCTCACTTTGACAAGATTTTAATTAGTTTCCGCATGTGATCTTTTTGTACCATGTGGCTCTGAAATTTTCTTTGTATATGGAAAAAACCCAAACAATTTAAGCAATTGCAATTACTTGCCTGCATCAGTTCTAAAATTCCAAAAACAGATGGCTTTGACAGTTTTTTCTTTCTTCATGTAGGGGTATGGTTGATATATATAAATATATATGAATGTAAATATGTTATTTATATTTAACAACACAAACTTATATTGTACATATATATGTAGATGAAAACAATACAATATGCCAATTGTTGTGCATATACAACAAATACATGTATATATGTTTATGTGTATATATATATTTACTGTTGTTGTAATTCCACAGTTTGGGTAGACATTTTGCTCTCTGAGTATATGTATTAGAAGAAGAAACAAAGATAGACAGGAGGTCAACTGAAGGATTTTCAGCTGTTAAACTCAATTATGAGCAATGACTGAAATGAATTTTAAAATGCCTTTCCTTGAAGGGTGAATGTATTCTACTCTCCAATATCTGACATGACAATGCTTGCAGGCGCTTTCTGAGATGAAATAAGCTCTGCTTATTATTTTATTTGTTCAGGGAGGAGTAGGGCTTTTATTGTTTTGGGTTTTTCTTTTGCATCAGTTTCCTTCAGTTTTCATGGGAGCACTGAAAAACCACTGTCAAGTGTACCATAATTTCCTGTATTCCCAAGAAGAGGTATTAATCTGACAGAAGCAATTAATTTACAATACACAAGGCATAAAAATGTTTTATTCAAAGTTGCAACAATTTAAAACAGCAAAATGAAATGTCAGAGGACAATTTGGTATATATTACAGGGGAGGAAGCCTAGCACCTATTCACAAGAGAAAATGATTGATTACATTTTTTTTTAAACCCATAAAATTCAAATTAAAGAAAGATATTTTCACTTTCAGGTCCTTTCTCTTATTAATTGTATAGCTGCTGACATATTTCCAATTATATAATTATCTGCTCTGCAGAATTTCTAGGTTTGTAGACTTATTTTTAAGTAATCTGAGTAAAAATATTTCCATCTCACTATTGAATCCATAATTAAAAGTCTTTAGAACAAATTCTAAAAATGCATACTACCTACCATTAAAACTAAATGTATTGCTGGTAAGGATTTCTTTAAACTTTCCTTTATTTTATTTTTTGTGATTCACAAAATAATGTTCCCTTCTCTCTGGAATTTTCCATTTGCAACAAAAATAATTTTAAACCTTAGAACCTGGTGCAGAAAACCACTTCCGCACATGCATAAATTAGTCACAAAACATGATAACATTGACAAATTCACAGTTTTTACCCTGGAAGCAGCAATTAGACCACCTAACCTGGCTCTTTATATGACAGAACTGGAAAATTTAATGCATTTTTTCCTTTAATAAGCCCTGTAAGTTGTCTTTGACTAAAAACATGTCTTCCAGGAATCTGATCTTGACTTCATAACTTCAGGTTATGGTGTATAACAGTTGAGTGTTTTTACCCATAAATACTGCATGAAGGTAATCTTTGAATTACGGGATTTAAATATATATTAAAAATTAAGGACCTATTTTCTCTGAAGGAAAATATTTTCTCATATCAAAATCTTGTGCATGGGCATTGCTGAAGGATCTAGATCATGCTAACATTCAACTTTGTTCTTCCTGCAGATGGCAAAAATTCTACCCATGTGAGTATGGGCAAAATGGATCTTAAACTATAGTGATTTCAGGAGAAGACTAATTTTATAAGCCAGACTTAACCAAACTGATCGCACTCCACTTTGTAATAGTAACACAATTCCGATGGAGGCTTTCCCATCATTCTTTAATACCATGAAGATTTTTAAATGCATCTTATTATTTTTCCTGATCTGCTTTATGAATTTGATTATTGAGTTCTGAGAAGGTATATTAGGTTTTCAGGACCATATGAAACAAGAAGCCTTTTCATACATGTAACACTAGATCACATAATTATGGAATAAGATTTCAGATATGAGAAACTGCAGGTATTTTGCTTGTATGATAGTGAACAATTTTATGGATTTGGTTGTGGGTTTGATTTTTTGGGGGGTGCAGACATAGGAGGGTTGTTTGTTTGGGTTTTTTTTTTTCCCCTGGAAGACAAGAAAAAGAAGTTTGACAAGAGCACCAGAGTTCTGGTCCTTTTCCAAATAAGTTTGACAAGACTTTTTTAACAGATGTCAGCCTTACCCTCAGTCTGTTGAAATTTTCTGTCAAATATTATCACTAGTTTTAATGACAGTGGTAAAAAGTCCTTAGTAAGAGTGATTTTACCCCTGTGGTCATGCCATTCAGTGACAATAAAAAGGGCAAAAGTCACAACACAAGGCTCACAAGTTTGCATGGGAACTTCAGGATGCAGGTTTGTTCCTTACTGCCCTATCCTCTTCCAGGAGGATTTTTTTTCACTTTTGCTATTATGATGGCAAAATTATTATCCCCGCAAGGTTCCTATTCCTCTAGCTTTTGGGCAATATGGCTGGGAAGAAAAATATTACCCCAAAGATTGTCTGAAGCCATAGAGTTCAAACTGCCACAATATCCCACTTGCCTCACTGAAGGTATTTCAAAGGCACAGAGAGCTTTGATTTTAGCTTGCAAGCACATATAACACAAGACAAGGGAAGACAAATCTCTGGGTTTTTTTTTTTTAATTTCCAAAACTTGGAACAGGAAACAAAAGTACAGTAATTTATATGAGATAAAAGGAAGCAAATGAACCCTCATTAGAATCAAACACAAACATCTACCTCCCTCTTTGTCCATATACCAAGATGGAATCTCACTCAATCCCTCTATAGCCTAGAACATGGGTTAGTGGTTACGCTGCTCTCTAAACAAATATTTGAGGCAGTTGGCTTTTGTTTTTACCCTGAATATTTGGGGGTGGGGAGAGGAATCTGAGGATTTCAAGGTGGGGTTTTTTTCATAAAGGAGGCATCCTGAATCTTCTAGACAAGCCTATGAGCTGTTTTTCCCCCTTTTTAAAAAAAAATCTGTTTATTTAACCTAACAGAAACACATCATTTATCAGAAAAACTACTAGAAAGAACTTCATTCATTCAAGTAAAAAATGCTCTTTTCCACTTTATTCAATAAACTCTGCTGTGATCCAGAATTATGATTTCTCTATTGGCAAAATGTTATTTAAGCAGCAATCTTCTTGCTACTTCTTTTCTGCTCCTTCCATTTAATTAATCGATTATTGCTTGCACTGCTATACCTGCTAGTGGGGATCTAAGGTGAAAGAAAATATGTCAAAATAGTGAAAAAACCCCTACAAACCAACCAAAAATAACCCCTACCAACCAACCCAAAAAGCCCTACCCCAAACTCACACTCCCTGTAGTTTCAGTAGAAATGTGTGTTGCTACGTCATCTTCTCATTCCTCTTCCTCCGTCTGCAGCTTGCATTCTTCTCTTCACCTGGTTGGCAGAGTCCTGCCACAAGCTGTGGCTGGTGAAGAAAGCAGCTAAGAGACAGTGGCATTGCTCCACCAGTTTTATACACTGATCGGTTTGCTCACACAGCAAAATTGCTCAAGCAATTCTCCCACTGCTTCATTTTCACATTCTTCCACAAGAGCAGCATGGACTCCAGTTCAAGAGGATTACTAAGTCCTGGGACAAAATAGTAAAGCATAAACTCTT
Organism: Aleadryas rufinucha; assembly: GCA_013397815.1. Taxonomy (NCBI): domain Eukaryota; kingdom Metazoa; phylum Chordata; class Aves; order Passeriformes; genus Aleadryas; species Aleadryas rufinucha. The sequence continues at coordinate 83,550 of VZTH01012530.1, read as the reverse complement.
AGCAAGATCACTGAAAATATAGTCTATTGGGCAATGTCAACTGAAAAAAACTATTAGATGTCTTTCTTATAAATTTATGTAAATCAAAATATGCAAATTAGTATAAGTATTACTAATAAAAAATGCTAAATAATTTTGGCGTCCTTATATTAGTATTTTATAATAGAAACAAGTTGTATTTTTACTCACAAAATACTACTGCTTTTTCTTCTTTCATTCAATATTTAACAGGCTTTTCCAAGACAATAAAAATGGCTTTACATTATTGCTTTATTTTTTATATCTGATATTTTATTTTGTGTATTGTGGAGCTTTTGTTTTGCTGCTCAAAATGGCAACAATTTTCTCTAATAAATTCAGCCACTCTGGGTGTTTTATTCTCTCTAGTGTATCTATGCAAATCTCTTACCACCATGTGCATCAACTTTGTTCATAAATAGAACAAAAAGATGAAGAGGTTCTTGTTTGTTTCCTTGTTTTCGTGGTGGATTTTTTTTGTTTTCTTATGGAACTGCTTGATGCATGATTACAGGCCATTCTAGCATAAAAAAAAAATTAAATTCTTGACTTTAGAAGGTTGTTAAGAAGACCCAGGCTTCACAAATTGTTCCTGTCTTATATATGAAGTCAACCCAGCTACCTCATGCAAGCTCTGCTATTGTACATTATTGCATTCAGCCTTTTCTCTCTTCTGAGTGTGGGAACTGGGAAAGAGGGGAGCAGCACACAAGATTGTATAAAAGAGGAAAATTAGATTCCCAGTCTTTTCAGCCATCAATGTACTTCCTTAAATGTTTCAGGAAGTTGACCCATGTAAGAATAACTTTAGTGCAGCAATTCTGTTGATGAGGATTGTGGTCCCCTGAAATCTCTGTTACCTTTGATAGTTCTGTGTAAGAGAAATAAAAAAGCAAAACCAAACACAAAACCAGCCAGTAGCAATTTATTTAAGAGTATTAGGGACTGATTTCTAACCCAAAAAGTCAGATTGATTGGAGAACGGCTTTGACTGGGGATTGGAAATTATGGTTTTATTCTCCACTCCTGATTAGGCTTAAAAACCTTCTGTAGCACGAGAAAGTGAGCCAGACATTCTGAAATTGTGAACAATTGTGAGACATGTAAAACCATGGCATTCTATGTCATCCTGCCAGTGAAGAACTCTGTTCTGTAAGGGAAACTGCTTCTTACGCTTTAAATGAATAATAAAAAGATGCATTTTTGAAAATTTGTTCAATATATTGAGGAAAATATGAATCATTAAAAAATAATAATCTTTATATTTTCTGTAGTATACTATAGCTATGAAATACTTTTTTTCCTTAAATGGTGAAATTATTAATAGCATTTTTAAAATATTTTTGGCCTATCTGACTATATTTTTCTAATACAAAGTGTTTACTTAGCTGTTTTGCAACTACATCAGCTTTTTCTAGGTCTCTGCTATTACAGTATAGATATTGCAATTATAAATACCTGTTCAAATATTATAAAATTATATATTAAAATATATTATTATTTCAATTATTTTCTTTATATGAAAATAAAAATATGTATTTATTCTAAATATTAATTTAAATGCTTATAATTAAAGTTATTTATTTATTTATAATTAAAATTATAAATATTGCAACTTCACAGTCTCTTTTTTGGCCTATTTATTTTAGTACTCTCTATTTTAGATCTCAAAACATTATAATTCATATTCTAAATAGTTATGCTTCCATTTACTGTTTGCCATTCAATTGTAGACACTCAGACACAAAACAAGAAAGCTTTGAAGGCAGAAATATCTGAACCCTGACAGCCAAAAATGGTAAATATCTGATTTATAAATTACCTAGCTTATCCCTAAATGAGGAGTTAATATCTCAATTAGAGGCTAGATGTTCTCTTTTCTGATGTATGTAAAGTGCATTCCATCCTCATTTGCTTGAGGAACATCCTTCAGAACTAAAGATTTATAGTAAGATTATAAGATTTTTTTTATTTATAGTGCTGCTGTTGTTCTGTTTGGTTTTTGGGGGGAGTGTTTGTTTGTTTGTTTGTTTGTTGTTTTTCTCGTTGTTTTTTGGTTCATTTTTGTGGAGGGATTTGTTTGGTTGGTTTGGTTTGGTTTTCTTTAATAAAAAAGACTTGTGGTTAGAAGGACATCAAGGGATAAAAGAAACAGTCAAACTGATTCTGCATATTTCATTTTCAGTACCCAAAGAAAACTCAGTAGAGACCATGTTGATTTAAATCAGTCTTGCTGCCTATCATCATTTATTGAGGACTCAGCAACCTACAGACAAAAAGCATTGTGTAACTAATTCTCATTGCTCCACTGGTATTCTTTCTTCATAATACATACACGTATACATATAAAGCATGAATAAAAGGCAGATGAGAAATGTTTCTTTACTCATTTCGGTGCAGAAGGAAAATGTGCATCTGGAAATAAAATGTTGGTAGGCAGGAATTATGGGGTTTGCATTCAATACAACAACAGACACCTTAAGCTGAATCCTCAAAGCTGGATCAGCACTCCAATTGTGATTTTAACAAAATTTCTGTATGGCAGCTAAAAATAACCTTCCACAAATGAAAAATACAGTTAGACTTTTCAGAAATGATTAGCAATGTATTTTTTAATGAGAAACAGATAATAGATAGTGCATTTTGCCAAATAATTTAGCCTTTTGTTTTGCTTCCAAATCCTGATTGGTCTCTGGAAGTCTGTCCTGCAAATTCATATATCATTTAATTCACTTTGGCAATTAATTGTGTGCTTCCCTTTGAGACAAAGCCCAGATGCAGCCTGTGGCATAGCGTGCTTCTGGGACCACAGACTGCGCATGGTGTAAGTAGAGAAGGGTAGAGTTACTTAGCCATTCCTCATCCTCTAGGCTTATTCACAAGGACCTTTGAAAACTTTCACTCCCCATAACGCCATGGCTGTGGCCTGCTGTGATACAGTGACTGTAACAGCACTCCTGTGGGCAGCAACACAATCCTCCCATCATTTCAGGAGTTTCGAACATCAGTGTTCTAAATGACTGATAATTGTGTTTTAGGGCCACAGAAGTCTCACAGAAAACCCGGAGGACATGCAGGTCAGAGCACTGAGTGTGGGCACAGTTGACCTACTTCAGAAGTGAAGTCCACAGGTGAACAAGCACCGGTTTTCTCCTTCTGCTTGGCCTGGGGTCACTCCCATCGTGGAGGATTTTTCAGATTAGTCGTTGCTATTTATGCACAGTCTCAGTAAACTGAGTAAACTCAGTAATGTTTGCTGTGCAGCTTCCCACTATGGCTGGTAGCAGATATGTGGAAGATGATCCATATTTTCTTGACTGAACAGAATAAGGATTAAAGAATCTGTCTAAGTTGTGTTGTGGCCTAAGAAGGGATCATGTCACCAAATATTTCCCTTATTTCCCTTCCAGAGCAGGACAGGCATTGAAGTTTATCTCTTGGTAAATCTCTAGATATTGGATTTAATAGCTACTACAGGCAGATCTCTGCTCACCTATTTAATCCATTTGTGCTTTTATACACATCTGTTCACTTAGCACATGACTAAAAGATCAAGACATAATAGTAATTAGACAAGTGTAAAAATATTAGCCATTGTATCGTCTCTCCATTTCGAGCTGAAATTATAATTTTGGAAACTTATACAAGGGGAGATGGCAGCTAATAGGTTTTCAAAACTAATGCTTAGCTGTAAAACAAAGTTATTACTCTATAAAAATGGAAGATCTCATAGGAGTGAAATCACATTACTCAGAATTTACAATATTTACAAACACTTCTTGTCTGCATACACCAGTAAATTACAAATTACTAAAATTCCATGAGCACATCAAAAAGAAATTATTTCAGAACAAACAGTGATGCAATATTTTTCAATTTTCAGTGCTTATGCACTCAATTTTTTAACTCAAAGTCATTAATTTTCTCATAAGGGAATTAAGTAAGCTGCACTGCACAGTACTGCAATGTAATATCCATCTTTGGTGACAGAAAATTAGTTAAGGTGTGAACCAGATATTCTGGTAAGAACTCACACATATAAACGAATTGACAAAATTTCTTGGGGAGAAATACCTAATGTAATCTCTTGGCTTCAGTCCGGAGTGAGCTTTTATTTATACAGTTCACCTTTATAAAAAACTCTTCCAGGAGGGCAGATCATTGTTCTTGTAGCTGGTGGAGATATATTTAATGCAAGCAGCAACTACAGTGTGCTAAGTAAGAGCAAAGGGTACTTCTCCACAGCTGACTACTGGAAAATGACAGCACCTGATGGGAAGTTAGAAACAATAGGCCCGAAGCAATATGTTGAAAGATGGAATTCAGACACCCAAGGCTCGAGACTGTCATCATGCAATGTGTCAAGCTGATAGAACAGAACCAGATGTGGCAGGCAATGAAGGTGGCAGCTCCAGGAACGTCCTCAGGGGACACCACCACTGTGGAGAAGTCACCATGGCGCACAAATGAGGAATCTTTCAAATCCATCTTCAAGATAGAATTATTTGGTTTTATGTGGCTGCTCTTCCTCTAATTTGGGGATGTAGTAAAGACATATCTGCCACTTCCAGGGCTCTTAGACATGCTGCCATAGTCTAAATATTTAGAATATAATTAGCTATCCATTCATGTAGGAATCACCTGACTGCCCCAGGAACAGGATTTATAAGTCTTAAAGTAATGTAATCAGGAATTTATAACTTCTCCTTTATTAAACTCTTCAATTAAGACTTTTAAACCTTTCTGAAGTACTATAACACTTTTACACTTCTAGCTTATAAGCTGTATGATGTTGCTCCTGTAAATTAACATAAAAATAATGAGTAAAACTAAATTTTAGCATAAGGTATTAATTTTCTCAAATACTGACAAATAGAGGTAAAAGAATATGTATGCCACCAAAAGAGAAATATTGATTATTCAATTGTGTAATGCTATCTGTAGTAAGGTGACTAGTTTACATAAACCAATTTACTGAGAGAGTGCACATATTTATTCTATTTTATTTATTTTTCACTTGTGCTAATTTGGAAAATTACACAATAACAGGTTAATTAAATCACAGAAGTAACTGAGTAGAATGCATGTCAGCAAATTGAACACAATAAAAATATATTCTTTTTAAAATGTTTCGTAGGATTAAGTCCAAATGGCCTTTCTCTGGCATTCCTTGTCCTGGTATGGCCTATTCTGATTTTAGGTATTGCCAAAGGCCCTACAATGTGCCATCAAGAAACATTTCTTTCAATAAAAACTAAACAATAGTAATCAAGTACAGAATTAGGCAGGATAACCTATTACTTAATACTGTTTCCCATGAAAAAATTTCTACAAATATTTCATAATTCATAAACATATTTTCAGCTGTATGTCATGTAATCAATTATATGGCAATAGAAAGTAGCATTGCTTTTACTTTAAAAAAAATTTAAAATTTTTCCCTTCAGATTTGCCACTATGTAAGATAGTCATCAAAGTCATTCTAACTTAGTAAGCTGGAATCTTAGAACGAAAATGTCTGTATATTTAATTGCAAAAAAAGGTTCAGCAAAATCCTCTCTGTCAAGATGCTCACTTGATCATCGATTTTATTTATTTACTGCTGAGATACCTACTGTCTGCTGCCATACCAAGTATTTGCTTCAATCTGTTTTCTTGAATAAAAAGGAAAAAAAAATTGTCAGTGCCAAAGTACCTATGAAGACTTCTTGGAAATGTTGTTTCATGGTTCATACAGTGGCATCAAAATGAGCTCTGTAATGGAATTACGTGAATGAGTTACATTATTTGGAAGATGAGACATTTGAAAAATAACTATGGAGCTCAATGTTTAGTTATACATCATTTTTTCCAATAAAACTTATGAAGGACATTTATTCTTTTATTGAAGATTGTTCAAGCAGACTTTTTTTGCATTCATTATTATTATTTTATTTTGCAGTAACAATAAGGGGGCATAACATAGAAGCTGTATTGGTAACAGTATAAAGATTGATTGAAAGACAGTTTCACAATATTTATGATTTTATCTGCTACCCATGCTGAAAACTACATTTAGGTATCTCAGATGCTGTTTGGGATATATTGTGTTCTCTTCAAGCATTTTCAGAATTCAGGTAAAAGCAGAAGAGCTATGTTTCAGGTAAAAGGAAAAAAGAATCACAGAATATGCTGATTTGGAAGGGACCCACAAGGATCCCTTGTAAGGTCCACAAGGACCACAAGGTCCTTGAAAGGATCCACAGCACCATCCCAAAGAATCACACCATGTGCCTGAGAGCATTGTCCAAACATTTCTTGAACTCTGACAACCTCGGTGCTGTGACCACTTCCCTGGGGAGCCTGTTCCAGTGCCCAACCACCCTCTGGGTGAAGAACGTTTTGCTAATATCCAACTTAGACCTCCTTTGACACAACTTCAGGTCGTTCCCTTGGAACCTGTCACTGGTCACCACAGAGCAGAGATCAGCATCTGCTTCTCCTCTTCCCCTAGTAAAGATGTTGAAGACCACAACGAGGTGTTCCCTCAGTCTTCTCTTCTCCATGCGGAACAGTCTGAGTAATTTGTTGAGGTCTGTCTGAAGGGCCTTCATGTCTTCAAGGCAGTCAACAGCTCCTTCCAGTTTTGTATTTTCTGTGAACCTGCTTAGTATCCCTTCCAGTCCTGCATCCAAGTCACCTATGAAAATATTGAAGAGCCNAGAGAAATATTGATTATTCAATTGTGTAATGCTATCTGTAGTAAGGTGACTAGTTTACATAAACCAATTTACTGAGAGAGTGCACATATTTATTCTATTTTATTTATTTTTCACTTGTGCTAATTTGGAAAATTACACAATAACAGGTTAATTAAATCACAGAAGTAACTGAGTAGAATGCATGTCAGCAAATTGAACACAATAAAAATATATTCTTTTTAAAATGTTTCGTAGGATTAAGTCCAAATGGCCTTTCTCTGGCATTCCTTGTCCTGGTATGGCCTATTCTGATTTTAGGTATTGCCAAAGGCCCTACAATGTGCCATCAAGAAACATTTCTTTCAATAAAAACTAAACAATAGTAATCAAGTACAGAATTAGGCAGGATAACCTATTACTTAATACTGTTTCCCATGAAAAAATTTCTACAAATATTTCATAATTCATAAACATATTTTCAGCTGTATGTCATGTAATCAATTATATGGCAATAGAAAGTAGCATTGCTTTTACTTTAAAAAAAATTTAAAATTTTTCCCTTCAGATTTGCCACTATGTAAGATAGTCATCAAAGTCATTCTAACTTAGTAAGCTGGAATCTTAGAACGAAAATGTCTGTATATTTAATTGCAAAAAAAGGTTCAGCAAAATCCTCTCTGTCAAGATGCTCACTTGATCATCGATTTTATTTATTTACTGCTGAGATACCTACTGTCTGCTGCCATACCAAGTATTTGCTTCAATCTGTTTTCTTGAATAAAAAGGAAAAAAAAATTGTCAGTGCCAAAGTACCTATGAAGACTTCTTGGAAATGTTGTTTCATGGTTCATACAGTGGCATCAAAATGAGCTCTGTAATGGAATTACGTGAATGAGTTACATTATTTGGAAGATGAGACATTTGAAAAATAACTATGGAGCTCAATGTTTAGTTATACATCATTTTTTCCAATAAAACTTATGAAGGACATTTATTCTTTTATTGAAGATTGTTCAAGCAGACTTTTTTTGCATTCATTATTATTATTTTATTTTGCAGTAACAATAAGGGGGCATAACATAGAAGCTGTATTGGTAACAGTATAAAGATTGATTGAAAGACAGTTTCACAATATTTATGATTTTATCTGCTACCCATGCTGAAAACTACATTTAGGTATCTCAGATGCTGTTTGGGATATATTGTGTTCTCTTCAAGCATTTTCAGAATTCAGGTAAAAGCAGAAGAGCTATGTTTCAGGTAAAAGGAAAAAAGAATCACAGAATATGCTGATTTGGAAGGGACCCACAAGGATCCCTTGTAAGGTCCACAAGGACCACAAGGTCCTTGAAAGGATCCACAGCACCATCCCAAAGAATCACACCATGTGCCTGAGAGCATTGTCCAAACATTTCTTGAACTCTGACAACCTCGGTGCTGTGACCACTTCCCTGGGGAGCCTGTTCCAGTGCCCAACCACCCTCTGGGTGAAGAACGTTTTGCTAATATCCAACTTAGACCTCCTTTGACACAACTTCAGGTCGTTCCCTTGGAACCTGTCACTGGTCACCACAGAGCAGAGATCAGCATCTGCTTCTCCTCTTCCCCTAGTAAAGATGTTGAAGACCACAACGAGGTGTTCCCTCAGTCTTCTCTTCTCCATGCTGAACAGTCTGAGTAATTTGTTGAGGTCTGTCTGAAGGGCCTTCATGTCTTCAAGGCAGTCAACAGCTCCTTCCAGTTTTGTATTTTCTGTGAACCTGCTTAGTATCCCTTCCAGTCCTGCATCCAAGTCACCTATGAAAATATTGAAGAGCCCTGTGGAACCCCACTAGTGACAGGTCACCAATCTGATGTCACCCCATTCACTATAGCCCTTTGTGCCTGACCCATAATCCAGTTTCTCACCCATTGTGTTGTTTATCCATCTGTGTGCTGGACTTTTTGTCCAGAAGGCTCCTGTTAGAGACAGTACCAAAGTCTTTATTGAAATCCAAGGCTTCCCTTGATCAGCTAGGTGGGTTACCTTGTCATTAAAGGATTGATTGATAAGCAGGACTTTTCTGTCATGAAGCCCTGCTGGCTGTGACCAATGACTGCATTGTCTTTCAGGTGTTATTCAACACCTCCCAGAATAATCTTCTCAATCTTCTTTACCACGGACTGAAATGAGACTGACACGCCTGTAATTCCTGGAGTCCTTGCCCTTCTTGAAAATCAGGACAATGATTGCCAGCTTCCAGTTGGATGGGATCTCTCTGGATTCTCAAGACCATTCATGAATCATGGAGAGAGGTTTTGCAATGACAATTTTTGTCTTCTATTATTATGAGCTGTATATAATATTGAATGGTATGGATCTGTGGGACAGGAGCTTGTTAATTGTCAGCACAACATGTCTGTAGTGCATTTATTTTCATTACTTTCTATATTCTAAGAAGCTTTAAAAATAATTGGCTAAATAAAGGGATGTATTTTTCAGAATTAAATATGTATTAATGTAATAGGCAGACCAAACCACTGTGATGACCTGGTAATTTCAGTATGGAATTGAGAATCCAAATGAAATATGTTACTTCTTGTGATGAAAGATTTTGGTATGGAGGTTTGTGGATGGCATTTTTAGACTTCTTTGATGCTTCTTTTGAACTTTGGCCTTGCCCTTAAGACAAATTACCAAAGAATTATCTAGCTCAGACTACCAGTTCAAACTATTGGAATCTCTTGGGTTCACACAACTAGGACGAATTTTAAAAACCATATGTTTGGAGTAGATCTGGTACTATCACATGGGAAATCACAAGTGCTATATTGCTCCTAGTACAGAAAACTAAAATTATTAGGAATCTGAAAATCTGTGCTAAAAACTTGTCAGGTGAATAACATCACATTCAGATCAGATCAATCAGTTGTGGGAAATGAAATGAATTAACTGTATTAGGAAATCTATAATGTGTTTTGCAGACAGTAAAGAATTTTATTAACAGGTGTATTAGGAAATCTATAATGCACTTTGCAGACAGTGAAGAGTTATATTGACAGGTATATTTAAATTTAGAGAGCATAATGACACAGAAGTTAATAGGATTTCCAGATTTAGATTTGATAGGGGTTTTTTTGTGAAAAATTTTTTTTTCTCTGTTTCAACTGAAGTGGGATTTTCCAGTAAAATGGAGTTAATGCCAGCAACTCCTTCAATTGTTTAACAACCTGTGGCAAGTCTTGAGGACACACGGTGTTTTAATTAGACATCATAGAAGCAGGCAAATTGATCTCGTCTTGTTGACAAGTGCCAGTTAGTTTAAGGTGAAGCTCCAGAACTATTTCAGCTGGAGGGGAGTAGAATTAAAGCATCAGCTCAGCTCTGGCCATGAACTTAGTTTGTGTGTTATTACTGAAGCTAATAAGTTTCCTTTCTCAAGCATGTACTTATGCAGCTGTATGGGTGAATATCAGTATCCATACACAGAGATCCTGCTTAGTAGAACTGAATATTAAATAAATGTGTGGTCTGCTATTTTCTAGGTCACACTAACAGTCACAGAGTGATTTTGCTTCTGCAGGTGCTGAATTGCTCCTCTGCTGTCATGACAGGCAGGGGATAAAACAGCCCTCAGCACCCCCTTTTGTATGTTCTCAATGCATAATAGGATTAAGCTTGCTGTAATTTAAAAACCTGAAACTGCATCTGCCTCATATATAGTGTTTTGTAAACAGTAGTGCTACTGAAGCGAAAACAAGGGTTGGTATGGAGAAATTTAAATAAGTCTGACAGCTACAGTGGTGCAACAGAGACTGAGCAGGCAGTGGCTTATCACAAGCTGCTGCATTTCAGGCTGGGTATTTATCTTTGCTGGTGGAAAAGACAACACCAGCAGTCACTCTGCTCTCCCTCGCTTGTGTTCTTTTCCAGGATATAGCAAACCCCACCAACACAATCCCCATCAAAGAGGAATACTATGCTTTTGTGGGTTTATGTCCACTTTCCACCCTAGTTTTATCTTTATGCATTTAAAGGGTAAAAAGACTTGTCATGTATGTGTTGGTTGATATATATGACTTTAGTAATGCCACCATATACCTTTTTCACAATTCTCCAGTGGATAGAGTACCCTGAAAGTGAAAGTATGGGTTCATTTCCCTCTTTTCCATGTAAAGATTCAACCCTCCAATTTCCCAAGAATATTCCCTTATTAACAGCCTACAAAATACAACATTTTTGTAGGGCTCCAGAGGCTGCACTATTTATCAGCAAGTTTGTGGAAAGCCATTTTAAGTTACAGCGCTCACTTGCAACCACCAAAGAAACCTATACTGGTGCACACCTGTATTTCCTGCACAGTATGTTGTCAAAATATAGCTAAGGTCCACTTGACATCAGGAAGTTAAAAATTACTCCTGGGACTGCTTTTTTTAAGTTACAATAAAATAACTTGAACATCTTAACAGAACAAAGAAACAGTCTGATATTTGACTGAGAGAGAGAAATTAGCTTCTAATATTATTATGTATTATTTATATTTTCATTTTATGATTTATACCCTGCTGGGACTAAGGACTGGGACACTGTCTGGATTTCAGAACTAAGAGTTCTGAATATGACTCCTGGTAAATAAAAGCATCTGGAAATGACTAACTGCAGGAAAATAAAACATATTTTACATGTGTTGCTACTTAACAGAAATAACTGGGAGAAGTAATATCTTTCTATGTGGTAATGCCACATCTATCTTCTTCCATCATAACTACTTGGCTTCTCATGGTAGAATAAATAGTTAAGAGAATAAAATAAAAATAATGAACTTTTTACTATGTGACAACTTTTTCTAGATCATAGAGAAATAGGATTTTTAGAACAGATGACTGAAAAATACCATATTCTGAATGTGTTAAAGGTTTTCTCTTTTTTTGAATTTTATTTAAGAGAAGAATACCATGTTATCAAGAGAACTTTGAAGTCCCATCACACTCTAATAAATGCCTGTATTTATTAACAATTTTAGGTCCTTGCATATATTAAGTTTTTAGAAGCTACATAAAGGTCAAGAAAGAAATTAAATATTTTTGTTGTCTAAATAAAATATTTTAACATAATTCTATAAGGTTTTATTTTTGAAAGGGTTTTTTTGTATGTGTGCTGAAGTAAGTGGACTTTTTGTACTGAGTCTTCCCTGACTTAGTGTATTTAGCAAAGCATACATATTGCTGACTTCTCCAAGCAGCCAGGGCTAAAGTCAGAAGAAATAATCAGCTTAATAATCAGCAAATTTAAAATCAGGTAACCAAAAACAAGGTAGTGTTTCATGTAATGTGAATAGCTGCAAAATTTCTCAATGACTTTACTCAGTAAGGTGAGATTACTTCTCCCAATATTTCTTCTCTTTTTGATACCAAAACAGTGTGTTGAGTCTGGCTGTGAATGGAGTTACTTTTCCCTGTGGCAGCCCTGACAGTGCTGTGCTTTCCATCAGTGGCTAGAAAGGTGTTGACAACAACCTGTGCTTTGACTGAGCAGCACTGGGACAGCAGCAGCACTGTCTCTTCAATGTTCCCCTCTCCCCAGTAGACTGGAGATGGGCAAGATCTTGGGAGGCAACACAGCCAGGATAATTGACCCAAACTGACCAAAGGAATATTCCACACCGTATGATGCCTGCTCAGCTGTAAAAACAAAGAGAAAATATGTGTCATGGGAGCGGGGGGAAACAAGGGAGGTGGGTTGGGGCATGACACTTGCCTTTTAGAGCAACCACTACACGTACTGAAACCCTGCCTCCTGGGAAGTGTCTGTACATCATCTGCTGGTGCAAAGTAGAGGATAAAACATTTGTTTTCCTTTGCTTCCATATGCAGTCTTTGGTTTTGCTTTATTAAACCACCTTTATCTTGAACTATAAAATTTTTTCAACTTATTTTGTCCCCTTCCTGTCCTGCTGAGGAGGGGAGTGATAGAATGTCTTGGTGGGCACCAGTTCTCCAACCAAGGCCATCATAATTAGATATGAGAATAAAATTGCCTCCACACAGTTTCACAAAGGAGAAAGCACTTGTTTGCATTTTAATCTGCAGAATTGGCTCGTTAATTTGAAGTAAATGTTTTTCTGTTTTGGTTCTGAAGGTTCCTGGCTTACAGCCTTGAAGACCTTAAGTACAGTTAAGATTAGTCCTTGTCCAATACCAGATCCAGTTTGCACCAGGTATTTTATTCAGGCATATAGAGAGGAACACAACAGCTCTTTCATGCTGTGGCCCAAACATAAACTTTGTGATGTTTTGTACTCTTGATCACAAATTATTGAGCTGCAGATCTAGTTACAGAAAATACTGTGAAGGTTGCTACTGTGGCAGGGTTCAAGTCACTCCAAAATATTATCTTTATGGTCCTCACTGTTGTATGAAAACAGATAAACACGAAAAAATTCCAATAGCCATGCTTCAAAAGATGGGCTGGTCAAGGACTGTGGGTCCATCACCATGTGCTTTTCTGGATAAATTAAAACATGTGTGCTTATGTCAGGAAATAATAGGGAGATAATATTTCCCAAAGCACCTTCATGCTTCTATAAAACTTCCAGTTAGAACTGAAAGTAGTGCAAGCAAAATAAAAACATCAAAAATGTATTTTGGAAGGTCTTTTTGAAGATTTTTATAGGTCATTTGAATTCAAGGTAAATTAAATCAGACCTTTTAAAATTGCTAACAGGAGATGCATTCTCAAGAGAGAATGTTTCTGAGCAGATGTGCTATTGTCTAGGTGGAGATTCTTTTTTATCTTGAAATGGTCATCCATCCTTAAAATATCTCAAAGAAATTTACATAATTCTCTAATTCTATTCTTGCCTATTATTCATCCGTAAAGACACTGCGTGTATGCCTGTGTTAATATCTTATTTCAGTCTCAGAAAAAATGCTCTTATTTTTCCAAATGGAATAAAAAGCATCAGCAAATAGACACTTTTTTCAGAAAATTTTTCTACCAACACTGTTTTAAATTTCTTTTGTGAATAAGTGTTGCAGTTTGGTTTGAGATTTGTTGTTGTTGCTTCTATTGCTAGGGATTTTTTTGGGATTTTTTTATTTAAGGGACAATTTTAACTGAAGACAAAATACTACTTGTCAGAGAATCTTAGCTTATTTATTAGGTGTACTATGCCTCACTGTTAGAAGTAAAAAAACTTTCACTATTTTAAAATCTCTCTCATTTTTTCCTCATTTGAAATCCTGGAAAGAAGACTGTATGTCACCAACTCTTCCTAATGAAGAATGTTTTGTGATTATTTGCATATACAAGCACAAACATTCTACAGGCATTTTTGAAGTTTATGGTTTTCCTCTGCCAGTGGACCTGGTATGGATATTGAGTTCCCTGACTTACCAAAAACTGCAATAGCTGCAAATAACAAAGGAAGATATATACAAAGGTAGTAGGAAGAACCCTTTTTGAACCCAGAGTAGGACAAATACATACAGAATAGTTGTTACTAGTATTGGAGTTTTTTATGGTTAAGCCTCTGCTGCTTCATCGGTAATCCAGTTGTCCCTCACTTGGCACTTTCAGGCACAAACCCAAAGGGATTGGAAGTTCACCTATGCATTTAAATTCAAGACCAACTCCATAAAAATATTTACATACTTAACTGCTATAAATTGACATAAATTTCAATTGACTTAAATAAGAAATTAAGATTTTAAAGAAAGGTTACAAACTTTTGTAGCACAAGAAAGTGCTTTAAGAAGGCAGAAATCAAGCCATGTCTTGGAAAGGTGGTGGTATATTGGAGTGGGAACGTATTGCTCTGTGAGATGATTATTTCCCCCAGCCTTGCCCAAAAAAAGCAGATGGAAGACAAAGGTATGATGCTTCCTTTTACTCAAAAGTCAGAGTCTGGATCAGCATATTAGAGGTGTAAATCCTTTTTCCACCTGTGGTCATCCAAACTTATAAATAATTGCTGGAGATGTGGCGTTTTTGATATGACTTTCTTCATTTTTTACGATTTTTTTGTTTTCCTCCTCTCTAACAGCCTAACTCCATCCCTCCTAAACCAATTGTCAGAGAACCACTTTTAAATTATTTCAGAAACATTTTTCATTTAGGAATGCACTTCTAGGAATGTTGCACTAGTTTTCTGTGAATGCCTTTTCTGATAAAAAAATCACTGACCCAACTACGCATGAAAAAAACCTTTATAAAGAGACCATTCTTACACTATTGACAAACTTCAGGTTTCCCCAGAGGAATATGACATCAGAATGGACAAAGAACATTGCTTTCATGCTACTAAAATACCACAGCTGAAAACCAGTGCTACTGTGTGTGGCACACAGAAGCTAAAAGCAACACTTTGGAAGGTAAGCATTGTGAGATGTTGTTTGGATAATGCAACAGTGCATTCCAAGATTGGCATTCACAATTAATTCAGCACCAGTGGTTGTCTAGACAAGTGTCATCATGTTTTATTTACCTCACCCAACACCACTTCTCTTTCTGAGAAGCTTCTTATTTCACACTTCACAGTTAGGCCCGCTCTTTGTGCTGTTCAACACGAGCAGCAGGAATCTGCCCCCCGCTGTGACACTTGTTTCACCCAGTGAGAAGGTGCATGTATTACTGAGAAAACAGCACAATCTGCCCTATGTATTTTAAAGATTTTCTTTCACAGTGGTGTTTCATATTCATATTCTTTTGACCTTTTAGGATTAGCATTGCCTTTGAAGGAAGAGAGGAGAGAATCTAGTACATTTTCATAAAAAATTCACATCCACTGCTGGTTTTTTATACCCACATTCTCAAGTTTTACAATTTCCCCTTTTAAAAGTTTCTCTTTTCTGCCTCTATTTCAAAGTGATAAACATGCTTTCTTTTTGTTCTTCTCTGCCTCTCGCTTACACAAAAGTAATCCCTTTTCTTGTCCACAGTTGTATACATTCAAATTAAACAGGTACAGTGCGTTGACCACTCATGCAATACCTTGGCTCATCTTGAGTTCTTATGTTCTCTTCTTCATGTTTAATACTATTAATTGTTCAAAGTATTATAGAACCCCAAACCTGTTTTGAATAACAACCCAAGCATGTTATTTGCCATTACCTGAAAGAGAAAGACAGATAGAAGAGAGAGTATAAAGAAACTAAGCACATAGATAATAACTTTTTTTTTTCACCTCCTGAGAAGTCAGCAACAGAATTGAAATGAGCCAGCTTATGCCAAGAAATGTAGACCAAAGGTAGTTTTTGAATTATAGTAAAGATGTAAAATACAACAAAGAAAAACATTGGCATACATTTATAAATATAATCTTATAACTACAGTAAAGCCTTTATGTTTATCTTAAGGTAAATTGCTTTAAGAAGAAACAATTTTAAAGAATTTTTTCTCCCTTCCTCTATATACTGCAAAGATTAAACATAGACTTTGATTAAGAAATGTCAAATGAGTATTCAAAACTAATCTGAAATGTTGTTCCTGATTTGCCCCACAGCAATTACTGTATTCAGTGCATAAGAATGCTTCAAAACATTGGTATGCATGACAGAAATCAGACAGAAGGATCTATGCCATATTATGGATGTTACTAAAATGTGAAAGATATGAACCAGATTCAGCTAGGCCAAAATATTACCTGTATATAAATATGCAAACTTTGACCCTATATTATATTTTAAAAGTTAGGAAGACTGCTTAGTAGAGGTTCTCATTTCATTGGTACTTCTGGTACCATACTCTGATGATTATTTCTTTACATGACAGAGATGGAGGACTTCTTTTTAATTCTACTGAGCCTTGTACCTCAAAACATGTGTGCAGATCTGTGCCTGGGTGTGCACACACATGTACGGCTGCAACTGTGGAAGTTCAAGTTACAACTGTTATCAGACAGGTTACAATTTTTCCCATTATTTTTACTTTTAGCTTTTCTGATATGTAGATCATAGCTTGGATTTTCAGAAATCATTACACAGGACCTCTCTTGGGTATGACACACTTATTAAGATTTAAATGAAGGATTAACATCAAGACACCT
Source organism: Aleadryas rufinucha (assembly GCA_013397815.1). NCBI lineage: Eukaryota > Metazoa > Chordata > Aves > Passeriformes > Aleadryas > Aleadryas rufinucha. The sequence continues at coordinate 66,827 of VZTH01012530.1, read as the reverse complement.
TGAAAGAAGCTTCCATTAAGATGAAAGGCATTTAAAACCACAAGGATAATTCTATTATCAAATGCAACTTGTGATTTCCATGGAAATCTACTTTTAATTTCTCATGTTAAATGAGAAAATGTACCTGAAACCATTTAAAACTGGTTCAATTCACCAAGATTGATTCCTAACTGATGCCATAAAACCTGTTTCTCTTACTACTTATTGGATTTTCAAATACATTTTTCTTGCTTTCTTCCATACTTCTTCCATTCCTTCTCTAAAAATTTCTTCAAAGGTACCAAGTGCCTGCCTTTGATATGATGTCTACCAAAAGTCATCACAACTCTTAGCTGGATAGAAAATTGTCTGAAAAACTAGGTCTCTTTTTTGTGAATATTCCTATTTCCTGAATGCAAGTACCAGTTTCATTGAACTTCAGTCTAAAACAAAAGTGGAAAACTTCTAAGAAAAAAACTGGATATACAGTGTTGCCTAACTGCAGTGTGCTGCTGCTCAAAAAATTTAATCTTTTGTACTTCAGTAGTGTGTGGCTTTAGGAGACTCCTAAGGTGAGCTCATTCAGGGCTGAGGACCCAGCACTGCTTGTGTTACCACTCTTGGAGTGGCTCACCTATAAAAACAATGAGGGTCAAGGACTTAGAGCCCCAGGTCCTGGTCCTGCTGCCAGCACACTAGGAGTCCACAAGGGACAAGTATGGGAGAGATGACCTTGTTCCAGTGACAAACATTTCAGTCTCAATGACATTTGCTAATGCTTGGCTTTGTGGGAAATTTCCTAATATGGTTTAGCCCCTTACCCAGTACACTAAATTTCCTTAGCCCCTTACCCAGTATGTTAACAAGTACTGCTTTACCATATCCTTTTTGGTTTTCTGTAGGCGTCTATCCATCTCTTCTTAACCAATTTTCAGTTTCCAAGCTTTTAAAGGCACCTTTATCATCTTGTTTACACTGCTTTGAACTTAGCATTTGTAAATCATGCTTTAATGCTCTTTCTATTCAGTGCACTGGTAACTTACACAGGAAAAAAAATCATACAACACATGAGAGTATTCCTACTAAAAAAATTATGGTAAAATTCTGACTTACCCTTTAATTATATTCTAACTAAAAATTATTTTCCACAGATCTATCTTAGTCTCTTGCGCTTATTACAAGAGGAGATAAGAAAATAAGGACTTCATTCCCCATTTTCCAATTACATGATCTGATGCAAGAAGTGGCAGTTTTCTTCCAGAGACAAAGTTACCATCTTGTCACTATCACACATGAAAAAATATAACCTGTCATAGGGAAATTAGTCCACCATTGTTTTCTTTTCCACTTGCCTTTTAGCAGTCAATGAAGTTAAACTTGAAGGGGAACCTTTTACCTATATGAATAACTTTGCTTGCTACTCATGACAGTTGTGCAGAGCTACGATAGCTTTGAATAAATAGATGGACTCTCTTTTAGCTCATACATTTTCAATGGATTTGGAAGGTAATTTCTGCTTATGAAGCTACCTGCAGGTACATGGACGTGAAGTCATGCTATAAGTTACACATGATTACTCACAGAAGGGCTGGTTTCAACCTTCTGTCCCACAAGTGATCAGTAATTGAGAGAAGGTTACATATTGGCTTGGAAAGCAAAATACCTAATTTTTGCACTATTTCTTAAAAAATATTGGGTGATGATATGAAATATAAGCATTTTGCTAAAGAATGTTGACTGCTCTGTACTTCATATATTGTTTTACATTTTTAGGAAAATTATTCATCAGAAAAAGAAACTTTAAAAGGAAATTCATCAATATTTCCTTTTTTCTGCAGCGTAGAAACTGACAAAGCCAGTGTTAAGAGATAAGCCTGCTTGAAGAGGACTTTGCAGTTATAAAGATGCTAATCCTTTGACTACAGGTTCCCCATGAGGCATAGTTTATCTGTGGTTGCAATGCAGTTATCAGTGGGTGACATGAAACTCATCCATAGTAATTGTGAAATACTATGCTAACTAAGGTATCTCTTTGATAAAACTAGGCAGTTAGTATACCTAAGATCTATTGAACTACTCCTGCCTAGTTTTCCTGTTTAATTACTTTTTTTGAAACTGAATAACTTTTAGAAATGCTACTGTGATTAATGTGCAGAGCTGTCAGAGGAAAACAGATCCTGATTGTGCTACTTGCTCTACTGATGGCTCTTAGAAGACAATGCTTCGAAATACCACTGAGATGGTTAAGATGAAGAGAATGAGGAAAGTAAACCTGTTGATAATTAAATTTAAGACATTCATCTAAAGTAAGGATGTAAATAGGCTTTGTAGAAGGTAACTCGGTTCTTTGATCTGCATCGAGGTTCTTTCACTGCATACAAATCATCATGAAAGATAACCAGGCATCAAGCATATATATACAACAGTTAAAGTGGAAAATAATTCACTTCTGCTCTACTTCGAGACCATTCCCTCTCTTCTGTTTTTTTCTGGATCCCAAATTTCAGCTATCCCACACTGCCTGTGTTCAGAAATCCATTTCACAGCCACGGGGAAAAGTGAAGTGAAAAGCTGTGATGATCATGATATGTTCCTGGGTTACAGGATTCCTACAAATAGACCCCAGCTCTGAACTGACATAACTCTATTCTATGCACACGTACCAGACGCAAGTGGTGAAGCTGAAAAAATTAAAAAGTTAAACAGTGGTACTTGCACTGTAATCACTCCCTGAGTCAAACACTACTTTAAAGAAACATGTTACTCTTTCTGACTCTCAGTCAGTGAATCTAAATGAGACCCAAAGGGTCTATTTCAAGCCTGTGTTATTAGCATACAACAAACATTCTTTTGTTTTCCTGCACATGTGGGCTTAGTCAAAGTGCAGATGCAAACTGAAGATGTTGCAAAAAGGCTGATAAACACAAAAATTCCAGTTCTTTACAAAAACATACCTTGCTGGTAGACAAGTGCTCATCCACTGTATCTTCAGTTTAAAGAAACAAATCTGTCAAGAAAATCTACCAATTTTTGCTAGGAATTATGAACATTCCTCAAAGGTAGTTGGCAAAATTAATTAAGCTACAGTAACTGTTTTTTGGGGGGATGTGAAGAAATTGCACCTCTGTTCCACAGACACGTGGAGGCCAGAGTTGTCTCCTCTGAAGGAAATCTGACCTAAGGATTGCAGATACTATTTTGGCTTCTTACACTACATTGTTTTTATCCACTTAATTTAATTATCTGTATTCCTACTAAAGCTGGGTGATATGCTCACAAATGTGTTATATGTACCATACAAATAAAGCTTACCTCTCTTAGGGTATACTGCTGTTTATTCTGCCAAAAACCATATTGAATTTTCTAACATGCAACTCCACAGGAAAATATCAATAATGGGCATATCATGTTCATTAATATCTGTCTCACTCAGACACGGTTTACTATTTGTAACAATCAAACTTAGCTCACTATTTTCTGGAGTTAGAAACATCCACCTACAGTTTTTAACAAAGTCAACAGCTAGCTCCCATACTTTAATTATGTACATTATGTAAACAGGTTATTCCATCTTCATGCTTTCTTCTCATCTGGAAGAGTTTAAATAATGTGATAGGATATTTATAGTAAAATGGACATACATGATAATGTAGTCATTTGCAAAAAATTAAAGAGATCTACAAATGTCAATGAGATGAAGTTCTAAAACTGAATCATAATTTTTACCTTCTCAGGTCTAATATTAGGTAAAGGTCACACAAATTTTGGGTGTACCTTAGTCCAAATTCTAGATCATGTTCTTATTTATCAATACTTATTCTGTGTTAAGAACAGCTCTTTATTGCATTTCACTGAGATGAAAGTCTACACACAAAAGAAAGGCACCTGGATTCACTCTTCATGTATTTTTGATTTTCAGCACATTTATTTCAGTGATGCATTTATTGTTCCACCAAGGTTTCTCAGAGATTCTAAAATATCTCTGTGCTTGGAGAAAAAACTGTTGCTACTGAATTACAAGTTGCATGTTATTAAACTATATGTTAAGAGCAGGCTTACATTTATTAGAGCTAAATATTTCATGGCAATGATGTTAATGCTTCTGATGGGAAAGCTGTACAGGAGATAAAATTTCCATTAGAGATTCGGAAAGAAAACTTACATTAATAGTTGATTGTGAAATATCTATTTATTTGTCACAGTGAAAGGAAAAAATTATCTGTGAAGCTGAAAAGATATGTTTTCAGTAAAAAAGGAAACATGCAATGTGGAAAACCTTCTTATTTTCCAAGCATTTTCAGAGGTATTGCTATTTTTATTTTACTTTCCTTAATTCATCTAGATGAGGAGAGAATCTTGTATTTCGAAGGTTCATCAGTGGTACCTAACCTGCATTTGACTCATAAGAGTTTCAAATAATTGAGAAGACATCTCACAGACACCTGTGAACTTTGTAGTCAATAGCTTCCTGAGCAAAACTCCACTTGATAATTGATTGCTCATTTTAAGCAACCATTCTCTGGAGGTGAGAGGCAAATCACTGTAGAATGCTTATACTGATAAAATAAACTACAAACAAACAATGATAAACAGCATTGGGTGAAATAGAGAGACGCCTTAAGATGAAAAAACCATAAACATCATCCTTAATACATTTAAGACAGATGAAAAATTTACAAACGTCTGTTAATAACTATTCCTATTTTCTTGGTATTACTGTGTGGATTTAGTTGTTCTTCTAAAGAAAATATTTAGACCCTGATTCTGAATGATTTATGTAATGAGTTTTCTTTCCAAATCTAGAAAAATGTTACCCCTAAAAACCCAAAAGGATTCTCGTTGCCAATGTTCAGCTGATATTAAGCTGCACAGTACTTAGAGTCAGTGGGCATTTGCATTTTGACAGTAAAATGTCCTCAGGGAGGCAAACCTCTGTTTCCAAATATGCATATCCATACTCTCTAAATTTGATACTTATTAATAAGAAAGACCTTGGGCATTGTGAATAAGTATATGTGCATAGAAATCCACTATGCTTATGATGAGAGTTCTATTACACTAGCAAAGCAAAAATTTGCATTTTTCAAGCAAGCTGCTCATGCAAGGACCAATTATGCAGCACAGTGGATTAAATCCATCTGGCCTGTGTCCTTCTTTTTAAACTGGGGGCCTATCCTCAAGGCTGGGGATAACATTGCCACAAATGCAGGGTATCCAGGCATCTTTCTCTCACTAACTCACTGAGAGTTTTAACGTAAATATTTAAAGCAAAATGTTTAGCTTCAGGTAGGAGCATGCAAGTGGAACAGGATATATTTGTGTTGTGTTGCTTTAGAACAGCTAATGAAGCAGTGACTAAAAGACAGAAATACTGCTAAAAAATACTGTTTCAAGTGCTCTCAGATATCAAAACAATTTTATTGGAGGTATTCTGTTTAGAGTTAAATATTCTTACAGTATTTTTTCAGAAAGACCCAGTGGACATCGACTGCTGGAAGACACTTATGAAGGAGCAACTCTGCATAACTGGAGGCTTCACCCCAGCTACATCTAAATTACTGAGCTGGCTAAACCCTCCTTTTCAGCTCTTTTGATGTCTGACACATTGATGTCTTCTGGCTGCCTGTCTGAGATGTTTAGAAATACCAGTGGCTGCCATTTCAACCACTTTTTGCTAATCCAGCCTATGGTGTTAAATTCTTCAGAATAAATTTTTCANATGTCCTCCTGGCTTTGTGTAGGTTTCGGTCTTCGCCAAAAGGCTTGTCCAGGCTTGTCCTTAATTCTAACTTTATAACATAAATTACAACTTTATACACTTTAGCACGAATTCATATATCACAATTGATATTGCTGCAAGTCAATAAAAAGGCGGGAGGATAGGCTACCTGGAGAACATGGAAGGAAGTTTAAATCTTTCTCTGTTTCTACTATATTTTATATCCTCTTGAGAAAATCAGTCTGTCGCTGACCGCTTGGCCACCCGGGGGCCAGGCAGGCGACAAGCTCGGTGCTCTGGTCACTGCACAAACAGGCCGGAGCCCAGCCATGAGTGTCCTGCCCTCACTCGAAGGGCAGGTCCGCACCCCCCGCCAGGGGCTGGCTGCAGTCGAATAACAAAGGAGCAACGGCGGAGGCAAAGGAGGAGAGAGGGACTCCTTGCTGCAGCAATCCAAGTCTTTATTCCCTAGCCCGGGGGCCGGGAGAACAGGGAGACATGAAGGGGAGGCAACAAGGAGCCAGCCTGATGGCCCGGCTCGATGGAGTGGAGCCCCGACTGACTGTTGCAGGGGAAAGTTATACAGGGGGTGGAGAATGGGGGGAACAAGGATACAACCAATAAGGAAATGATACAGGGTGAAGCATAACCAATAACATAATACAAGGGGAAGAACTTATTTAAACTAACCAATGACAGGGGTAACAGAACTGAACTTTCCAGAACTCAATCACATAAGCAATAAAGGCAATACATAAACATAAGGGAAAGAACCAATCCATAACCGAATAACACAGAACATACTCTCCCTTTGGGGAGAGGTCCTTCAACCAGGGAGACACCCAGTGGGATGTGGCATAAACCTAGGTGCCACCCATGGCACTGCCCTCCAACCTGCCCTCCTGGGCAGGGAAATCCATCCCCTGGATGTCCTCATTAATATGCACCACTACATCAGTCCATTAAACTCCATAAGAAATTTCACAACTGAGATTAAATAGTGGATATCCTCAAGAGTACATATTTTATTTTATTCTTCCCCCAGCAATAACAGTTGGGATATGAATTATATTTTCTACCTTCAGAGTGCTCTAGGCTGATTTATTTAGTGCAAGTTGAACGGTGAATCTTGCTTAAATACATGTAAGATCTCAGTCTCCATAATTTGCACCAAATAGGCGATCTTTGTTAAGATACAAAGAGCTAATATTAGCAGCCCTTTGAAAGGTGGCATACCACTGAGACTTCATTATCATGGCAAAAATGTGACAAAAGCAAACATAAATAATGCAAAAAGCATTGATCAAAATCTGATCTAATTTCACCAAAGGATTCTTTACTGCAGTAATAGTCTTTTAAAAGTCAAAACCACAGACTACCATTTAATACAAAGCTATCACAACCTGGCCCCTAAATTAGTATCTTGTAGATAAAAATAATTAAAAATGCACACTAATCCCTCTCCCCGCCAAAAAACCACAGCCAAACCTCAAGCAAAACACAGAAAATAAATTTTATGCTGCATAATTCTCAGTTTTCGCTTATAAGACTCATTAACTCACAAATAATCAGCCATCAGCCAATGTTATAGGGAATTTAAAAATTGTGATCTATATGTAGGTTTTGGTTTAGCTGTATTCACAGTTACATTAACAATTTCACTGGCATTTGAAAGAAGAAAACCCTGGAGTACTTAAAAAAACATGCTTAAAGTAGTTTTCAGTTTAAGAGTGACAAGAACAAAGGTCTTGTAGCACAGTCAGATTGAAGACTGGATTCTCATAACCTCATATTTTCTGCAAATGGAGGTGATGTTACTACTGAGCCAAGGAAGAAGCTCAAAAAGAAGCTTTGTCGTATCAACAGATGAATACAAGAAGAGTTGAGAGCAGTGAAGGAAAATTTTATCCCTGAAATCTCTGTCTCATTTACAAATTTGCAGCAGAGACAAACTCCAGAGGTAACTCAGTGTAGTCTTGGTTTTTAGAGAAATTAATTGTACAGTTGTATCCTCCATATATGTTCACCTATTTGTCTGTTAATTCTTCTAATAAATTTAATGGCTTAAAATATGTTGAAGTAAAAAATAAAGTTACAGTAATTTTTTTCACTGCATTTAAATCTATCTCACCTGTGGATCCGAAGAAAACGTTTGGCATTTTAACAGTAGGTATGAAATTGTGTTACAAACGAGGTTAGTATTGTTTCTATAGAGCCATAGATCACAGCTTGAAAGGTCATCTAGCTGAGTCTGCACATCCAAGGCAGAATCAGCTATAACTAACCCACACAAGACGCATACTCATCTAACCTATTCTAAAATATCTTCAGTGATGGAGAGTCCATACCTTCCCAGGCAACCTACTCAAGTCTTCAAAGCTGCCATTCATTTTAAGTGCCTCCCACAGTCATTTTTTATGAACTTCAAGTCCATTATTTTTTATAATATCCCTAGGGAAAAAAGAAAGGAAAATATTTTATTCGCATTCTCTTTCAGCTCCCCTTTACATATTAGAAGACCCTTATCATGTCTCACCTCAGTCTTTTTCTGGCTAGACTAAGCAACTCCAATTTTTCCAGTGATTTCTATTGATCGCCTCTGTTACTCTTCTGTAGACTGTCTCCAAATGGAAAATATCCCTCTTTAAGCATAACCAGAAACTTGATCTTCCAGCTAAGGTACTGATGCTAATGGGTGGAATGAACAGACTAGTTAATATATTTCACAGACCTTTCTTCTACTTGTACATGAGGAATACTTATGTAGAAAAGTCATATCATTAACTAAATTGGAATCATATTTAGATCGTGTGCTCGTCTGCTTTAAGGCCATGCTGGAAAGGAAAAATCTGTTGGAGGTCTGATCCTGTCTGTTGCTAAGTGCAGGTCATTCCCTTTTGTTTCCCTTTAGGTACTGATGAAAGAAAATACTAATATTTTCCTTTGATGGGACTTAAAACTGAAAAATATACTGTGCCCACAGAATATCTATTAAATAATCCTTTTAAATCATTAAGACCAAAAATTCAAATGATTAAGAGTCAATTGAAGTTTCATCTAAATAGCTATAAAGATAAACTAAAGAGAGGGGCTAGAGCTCAAAATCAGGAAGTGGTCAGGTTCAGCAAGCTCAATTCAAAATTACAGCAATCCTGTCTCAACTGGTAATTTTACATGTGTTCATATCTGATCTATCTATAAGTGTTAGATACACCTACAGGTAAATATCTATATTTAAATGGGACAGGACCATCTTACCACCAGTGAATAGAGTTTCTCTTCACTCCCTTCACAGCCGATAAAGGGCAGGTGTGCATACAGAATTCCAGAGAGCAATTGAACTCATGTTCTGTGAGTATCTCAGATCAAATTGTCTGCACTTTGGAGATGTTGTTTCTTCTCACTGACTACTAAATCAAAGAGCTAAGGCAGACCTCTCTACTCTTCTCTAGCTGATAGACACATAGGTTAGTATTAGTGATTAGTATTCAGTAAAACAGAAAAATACAATTTCTGACGTAATCTCATATTGCAGGAACTAGAGCAAGGACACCTTCCACTAGACCAGGTTGCTTAAAGCCCTATCCAACCTGGCCTTGAGCACTTCCAGGAACAGAACATCCACACCTTCTCTGGGCAACCTGTTTCAGTATCTCACAGTGAAGAACTTCTTCCTAACAGCTCATCTAAATCTACTCCTTTCCAGTTTAAATGTTCCATAATCTTTGGCTGCCTCTCCTCCTTTCCCAAATGATGAAGATTATAATAAAGATATGATCAACCATGATGAAGGGAGATCCATTGTTTAACTACATTATAATGAAGATCTAGTTAAGTTTATCTGAGAAGGAACACATTTTGTTCTTTTGTTGTCTTCTTCAAGTTTGAAACCTTGTTTTTCTCTGTCAACATTTTAAAAGCTTCTTCTTTATAGTCAAAAAAAGTTAAGGAACTCTTTTTTTTTACTTGAAAGATGAACTTCTCATATTTCTAAGACCTGGCCCTGTATGAAACAAATAGTAATATTTCCACATCCAACCATGAAAAGAATGTTCATTTACTTTTTATTTGCTTTCTTAGAGCTCAAAGTCATTAAGTTCTAGAAAGTGAGAGGTTACAATGCCAGAAGCAAAAGTAAAATATGAAAACATAATGAAATATTGATATAAAACTACCCCAAGCAACTCAGAAATTGGGAATCTTTTATTTTAATTTCTCTTGTCTATTGGTGATACAAATTTTTTGTGCATTTCTATCCAAAACATTCAAATAACATTCTCCATTTTATTAGTGGCTAAAATACAATATTTTTATAAGGTTAATTGTTCATTATAGAAAGACTGCCTTCTACAGGTACCACATTTTAGAAATCAATTACAACAAATGGATTTTTACAGTGAGTTTCAATTTGACAGATTACTTTTGAACATCCCCACAAAAGAATTCTCTGCAGTACCCTGTATTATGCAAAATACATCTTAATTTTTTTAGCTAGAATTGCATTTAAATCCTTGGAGATATACAAATTTCTTTGTTTACTGGCAAATATTCTGATTTATGCATTTAGATAGATTCCCAGGTTTCCCCAACCCTTGAAACAATTCTGATTCATCAATTTGTAGCTGCTGAAGCCTCATAAGTCCAAAGCTGGAAGTTCTGTGCAGCATCCCAAGGTTCAGACACTGAATATTCATTCAGGTTTCCTGTCCCTACACTTTCCATCTCCTCCTTCCCCAAAATAGCCAGAGACCACCTTTCAGAATTTGGAGAAAGTATACCTTAACACTTTTTAGGTACTTTGTACTAAGTATGATGTTAGTTCCATGGGTTTTTTTTAATAATAATTTGGTTGCCAATTCATAGCACATTATTTTGTGAAAACAAAACTTTAAATTTCAAGGTTTTTCTCAAAGGTTGTGCTTGAAAACAGTCATGTTGAGACTGTTTAAGACACGTCAATGACCCCTGTCTCTGTCATGTGCTTATTCATTGAACAGAATTTTATTTTTCAGATAGAACTTTAAACTATTTTCAAAAGATAAAAACCCCAGATCTGTGTGCAGATTATTAATCATGACAGTTAACTAATTATAATAATGATATGGCAGTTAATGATAAGTATTTACTCTGTACTGCATGAAGTTCTCTGACATTCAATTATACTATTAAACAGTTGATACTGATCACCTGGAATTCTCACTTCCACACATTAATGGTAGCATTTCTCCTTCTAAGTCCAGGGATATTGAAGTTTAGTGATAGGACCATGCATTTGTGTAACAAAAGAAAAGTAAAAATACCTCCCTGAGAATCAGAATAGGCAACTGTGTCACTGTTCAAGATCAGAACTAAATATTCCATAAAAGTTTAAAGTTAGCAGTGACGGAAGGATAAACTCAGTGTTTTTCATGCTTGCATTTGTTTTTTAGACCATTTGGATATGTTTTACGTTTTTACTTGCAGAAGTTCAGTATAATATGCCTTCAGATGCTTCCTCTCACCTTTGGCTGATTGATTCAAGGAATTTTTTATCATATTAATTACATATTTAAGCAATGAAAAGTTTTTATTTCAAAGGGTCATGATTTTTCATTTCAAGTTGAGTGAAATGAATATAGCTGCGAGAACTAGTAGAAATTTAGCAAGGCTTGATAAAATGCATTCATGGTTTGCCAATGTTGCCTTTATATTTAAAGCAAAGGAATTACGTGTTTGGGCCTCTTTACAATTGAAGTAATAAGTTACTAATCTTTGAAACAAGTCTTATAGAAAAAAAAAAAAGGATTATGTTGTTTTGGGTAAAAAACAAAGGACAGGGGAAAAAAAAGAAAAAGAGATGCTTGGATTTTCTCTTTAGTAATTAAAGAGTTTAATTTCCTTATTTTTATTTCCACTCAATTTTTTTTACTCTAGGCTCCTCTCATTTTCTAAACAAAATGTGGGAAGTGCAATTTCCAGCTGTAAGCTGGAGCTCATGAGAGGTCAAAGAACTCGCTCAGACTACCAGTTATGCATAATCAGACTTAATAAGACAGAAAAAAAAAAAAGGGAAAACAAAAAAGGAACCCCCCAAACCCTCATGAATTTTATTTAAATTTTTCAATTGTGATATAATATGCAGATCAAGAACAATGTTATTAGCATAAGCTATTAAATGATTCTCTGTTACTGCATTCTTCTTTGGGCAGGTAAAATGTTCACACATATAGGAAGGGCTAGAATTTTCTGGGATCATCAGCTTGTTTTGAAACCAGGATACGCCGCCATATCTCAGAGAGAGGAAGATGTCTGGCGACTGGCATTGTCACATATGGGGAACTGTTTATCANGCCTTATCTCCTCCTCCGATCCGCCCTCAGAGGTGGAGTCTGGGGCGGGGAAATCAACCCACTTTTCATTCACCTGGAAAGTGGGTTGGGCCACCGCCACAAGCTTGTTTTGAAACCAGGATACACTAAAATATCTCAGAGAGAGGAAGATGTCTGGCGACTGGCATTGTCACATATGGGGAACTGTTTATCAGTGTTATCCTCGTGCAGCATAGAAAAAAATCTATTCTATTATCAGGCTTTGCTGATCCTTGCATCTTTGCAAAATATTAACTATCCCGTTTTAGTATAGGTAATAATAAAAATAGTTTAAAAATAATAAGATGCGTGTTTATATATACCTCTCATCAAGATTATAAGCTTATGAATCTATAAAGCATAAACATTTAAATAGAAAAAAACCTTGTTAAGTCTTCCCATATTGGTCTTATTTCTAAGTTAAATAAGCCATTCATTTATATATTTTCTTGTCACACTTAAATAACTCATCTTCATGTGGAGTCATCCTCCCTCCTCTCAGTTTCAGTTACACATTTAATTTCTCATGGCAACTATAAGAAATCTTCAAGGAGAAGAGAATTCTTCCTCTCTTGCAATCATTTTATTTATATTTTGGACAGGTTTCTCGTACTTAGTGTTCACAACTGGTTTTTTTCCTGTGCCATTTTTTCTTGGAATCTATATGAACTATTTTTAAAAATGCAACTTACTTTAGTGTGCTCAAAAAAAGCACTGAAAACATGTTAATGAGTTCTGAGCCTGGATTTTGCATGAACACACACTCTATGGACTTTTTATTTAAATTTTTATTCTTAATCATCATTTAATATGACTGGAAAAGACATCTTGGGTCATCTATTTCAATCTCTTTTTCACTGCTAGTCTGTCTTCTGGAGGTGTGTAAGTGGGCGAACACATAAATACATGTATACACAAGTATAAATATTCCTACAATTTAATGTAATCCTCTGTTAACTTTCTCTCTGGGCATCATTCAATTGCCAAATTTTTCTTAATGCTAAAAAAAAATAATAGAGTCATATGCAGTTATCTTTTTTTGTCCATTCCAAGTCCAGTTATACTTCTCCTGCACTGTATACATTCTACCTCTCGTCTTTAAAAAATGATGTTCAAACAGGATTCTAAGATATAGAGTATGACTGCATCTTCTCTTACATACAGAAATATGACTCTCCTTTCCTTTTGGATTGTGGGTGGACATTGAACTGCCTGGGACTCTCATTTCATCTCCCCAGCTTTCTACACTTTTCAAATGTTAATGACTGCAAGTAACAAAACTACTTAACAAATGTAATTTTCATGTACTGTCTTGGAAGAGGACAGTAACCTGTTCTATTAATCCTTTACTGAAATGCAATTTTTGCTTGGCTGTATGATAAAGCACCTTCAGAAAAAAAATATTATTAAAAGAATAATCTTTTAATAATAGCAGTACTCAGAGACTACTGGACTCAATGAGTTCACTACTCACAGTTCAGGAGATTTAATTATCCTGCATTTTCAGTCCTTTGTCTGAGCCTTTGATAAGCTATGAACTCCATTTCAAAAGGAACCATTCCATAAATTATGTAAATAGAGGGTATCATAAAGGAACTGATTTTAAATTGCACTGCAAACTGGAATATACGAATTTTGTAACTAGAGAAATTTTTATTTGTAAGTTAAATATTCCAGTCATATATTGTTTGAAGCATAACTTTTTTATATACTTTTAAAACTAAATATTAGAAATTTGAAAATTACATTCCTAAAAATAGTATTATCCTCTATGAGGATAATACAGCAGACAAGATTGATTATTTAACTCCAAAAGTAATTCAGTATTTAACCTAATACATGTCAACTTTGAAATGCTTTCATTGGCTTGTTGTTTAGCCTCAAGCTTGAAACCAAAGATATCATCTGAAATAATAGAGTCACAGGACAACAGAAAGGCTGAAATTGGAAGACACCTTCTGGGGTCCAGCTGATTCAACATCCTGCTCAAGCAGGGATATCTAGAGCTGGTTGCCCAGGATCATTCTGGACAATCTGTTCCAAGGGTCAGTCACCCTCAGTAAAAAAGTGTTTCCTGAAGTTCAACAGAGGCTTCTGTGTTCCAAGCAAGGGTCATTGCCTCCTGGTTCCCTCTTTAAACCCTCCCTTCAGGAGTTTTTACACATTGATGAGATCCCATAGATCCTCAACTCTCTCAGTCTTTCATTAGATTGGAGGTATTCCAGTACCTTAATTTTTTGATGGTCCTTTGTTAGGTCTACTGAAGTAGGTCCTCTCAGTCAAGGACTGGACTCAGTGCTACACTAATGCTTAGTAGAGAGGAAGGATCACCTCCCTTGACATGCTGGCAATGCTATTTCTAATGCAAAATTAAATTCTTTCATTGTTGCATAACAAAAGAAAAATAACTCAGATCATCAAGGGCACCCTCAGAGTGCTTTGTTTCATGCATAAGGTTTGTTTAAATTCAAAACATAACATTTAATCAAACTTAAAAATGATGGTTTAATTTTTTTTCACTTATTTTCATTTATGATCAAATGATTTAAGCATACAGTTTTGGAACACTTTTGTTGAAGAAAACCACTTTTTCTTTCTATGTATTATGAAAAAAGACTAGTCACAAACTATGACTTCAATCACTAAATTATCTATTTCAGATAACAAAGAAATGCTGATATATGAAAGCAATGTATTAATTTCCATGTCCAACAAAAATTTTGGCTAACAGTTGCAGATGTGTTGTGCTTAATACCACACAATTTCCCCTTTTCCTACCAACCTCTTCAGCCTCTGCTGGTGGTTTAGTCTACAATTATTCTCTTAGCTTTTCATTGTGGTTCCCCAGATTACAAGGTCTCCTTCCCACTCCCTCTGTGTGGATCTTTCCTATCTGGTTTCTCCTATTTTCCCTGTGCTCCTTTATCTTCTTCCCTTAGCTTCTCTCTTCTTTCTATTCTTATTTGGTATCTTTTCTTAAATGCAGCCTTTTCTTTCATCTTGTTCAGTTGAACAAGTGGAGCAGTAATATTAGAAAGCTTCTCTAGTGTACCATAGGATTAGAAAACCATCTTTTTATGCACTAAAAGCATAACAGGTTTTTGGAGTCACAGTTTGGTAATGATTTTGGTGTGCTGAGAGCTGTGAGGGGATGAAGTGTGTTTAGCAAGGATCAGATCATCTGAGAAGTGGAGGGACAAAAAGTCAGCCTCTACTCAACATATGCAAAGAGAATTTGGAGACCTACATGGTGCTTTTGACAATGACTATAGTGCTTTGTCAGAGAATCACAGAATATTCTGAGTTAGAAGGGACTAACAAGGCTCATCGAGTCCAACTCTTAAAGGAATGGCCCCTACAGGGACCAAACCCACAATCTTGGGATAATTAGCACCATACTTCAACCAACTTGAATAATTTAACACCTAGTGAATAGTTTCCTTCCTCTGTAATAAGATACTGCCAAATACACTGGTTCTTCTCAAGAATTCTGTTTTTTCTTTGGAACATGGGCAAAACACACCTTCTCAGCAGCAGAAAGATGACCACACGCTGTTGCTCCTTGCATACACTTGGTGTTCTTTCTGGTTTTGTGCAAAATTATTTAAGTTTAACAAATTTACCATGCAAATCCAAGCTATAATTATTAAATGTAATTTTTTAACCTCATATTTGTTATATGTGAATTCGTGCTAAAGTGTATAGTTATATTTTATGTTANTCTGTACAGAGAATGAAACTTTATTTTGCAATGATTTCTTAACCTTTAAAACATTTTTTCTCATTAAAGCAAATAAAATATCTTTTGGAAAGTCCTTAAAATAAAGGATTTATTGCATATTTTTAATACAAACAGATACTTTGAGTTTGGAGAGAATAAAAAAATATAATTAAAAGAAATGTTCTATATGGTATTCAGTAGTCACCTTTGATGAGAAATAAATTTTAAATCTCTTGATTAATGCACTGGTCGAGGATAGAGGAAATGCAAATTGAAGTATCTGATCTTGTATCAGAAGGGTCTGATATGAGAAATTCTTCACCTTCGGAAAAGTGACATCAGAGTTGCTCAATACTCAGGATGAATGCTTGGGTCCTCTGTCAAATAAAGCATGGTAATCTCTTCTTTATAATTCAATTGAAATTTCTAAAAATCAATAACATCTTTCAAAGAATGGAATTTTGATTTGATTACAAATGCTCTTATGTGTTTTGTTTTCTTTTCTTTTAGATTATGGGTGTACTATTCTTCCTCTTAAGAGAATACAGATCAATTCCTCTCAGAACACTATGGAAGAACATCCCTCTGTCATAGCCACAGCCATGTTCATTTCTGAGTGAACAAAAGGAGGATTTATTGAGTTCTACAGAGTATACAAAAAGAAAAAAAAAATTAAATAGCTGAATTGTGTTTGAGAATAGGGCAGAAACTTCTCTTATGCAGCGTAACACATTGTGTAGTTAAGCCTTTATCTGATTCATCTCATTGTCAAAGTTTTAGTGAGAGTAACTGGATGAGTACAAATGTGAGTGAAATAAAACTTTTCCTTTCCAGTGCCTTCAATCTCTTCACAAAATGGCAAAGGAGAAGATGCAGAACTGGAGCTGTAATTCATTCTTTTTCTTCCTCAAGCACGGAACTTTTGCATACTAACTGTGTTATAAATTTTGGGGTCTTCCTCCAACCCATCCCCATCCCACCTTATTCCTAACTGTAAGATATTATCAAACTGGAGAATATTGTGGATATTTTCAGAAAACTCCATCAAATGAACTCTAGAACAGCAAATTGTGAAAGAATTGAAGACAAATGTGAAAGATCTAGGTACATATAAGAGACTCATGGGCAAATGATGGACCAGATAAGGTCCTAAGGTCCCCTTCATCTATAAAATTTAAAAAGAAAAATAAGTAAGTTACTGATTCTTTTTCACTTATCAATGTTTTTTGGTTTTTTTCAGTATGAGAAAAACAATATCTTCTCAGCCAAAGATGAAAACCTGAACTGTTCAAAAACAAAAGCATAGAATTTCAATCTTTTAACAGAAAATTAGAAAATTAGATATCTTACTTATAAGATAATCAGTCCTTTCTTATTCTGGGTAAGGATTGTCTCTATTTCTCTTCTGCTGAAGTACATATTCTGATGAATAAGTGAACTTCTATGTACCTCAGTAACTTGTCAGTTTGGTAACAACCTTGTCAATGCCTTTCACTGAGCATTCGCAGATCCAAAAGCTGCCCTCAGCGTTCTGTTTGCCAGTATTCAGTCCAAATGAAATCATTCAGTATTGTCAAAGTGAAATTAATTTCTTACCTTTACACATACCAAAACATAGTTACAGGCCCAGTATTATAAAGCAATAGTCAGTGATGCTGCTGTGATAACCTGCAAGTGTTCAGGCAGAAGAGTGCTTTGCGAACTGGTGGAAGAGTTACTTTTCCAGCTGCTTATTATCACACTGCCAGATCTCCTCCCTATGAACTATTACTTCCCTAATTTCTCAGCAGAGCTGTTCATGTCAAAAGTGCGGTGAAATTGAGATGGGTTAAGTTAACGGGTTTAAGTAAAAGATTTTTTCTAAGATGGAACACTGAAACTGTCTTGGCAGCAGCAGAGCTGGCATATCAGACTGATAGTAAGCTCTGCCTGGGAGTCAAGATGGATGGAGGCAGAGGTCACCAGATGGAGATGTCCATAAGGTAATGCAGAACTAGAAAAGGATGTGTGTTCAAAGCATAATGGTACACCATCCTAATGCAAACAGTGGGTTTCTTTCTCTTTTTGTTCACCCTTAGCTTGTCCAAGATTGTACTTTCTCTTTGCTAAATCACTGTGTACTGAGACAGACAGCCGTAGTCAGTGACTTTGAGAGAAATGTTTTAATCATGGTTAATCTATGGTTCATGTTAAGTTTATGCATTCTCAGATCATCTGGAAGGCTTAGGCAGATTTTTGATTACATGAGTGTGGAATTAACAAGCCACAAAGACTTTTACCTGAGATTATCCTTATATTTTTGGTTACTTACTGATGGCTGCAGGAAGCTGGGTGTGATGTCTGCTTGTAGTAATACCCATTAATTTTTGTGTCATGATCCTGAACTGGGAAAGTTAGTTTATACCAAATGAGCACTTCACTAATGTGCTATTATTTCATCTTGCTGAAAAATTCATGACAGATTTAAACATTTCTGAACTACAATTTTTTTCTTCCAGATTCTAATTCAGAGAATGGGGTCATGTTTCTGAATCCATTAACACTGACAGGATGGAGAGATGGAAGAAGAGAACATCATCCAGATCTTGCATAAGTAACAGGAACTTATGTAAACAGAAATACTTTCACTAGCTGGAGTGAACTAACTTGGCAGATTGCAGATTCAAAAAGAGGGAGTTCTTCTCCATCTCATTTTTCTTTCCCTCAGTCCTGTCTCTACAGTCCTTGCTCAGCTCACCTTGACTGTTTGAAGCTTTTGTGAGTAACTTCATTTCAGTAGCTCAGCAAAAATGCTAACTAAACTGTAGACCAACTGTAGCTTATCAGCATTTTGCCAGGCTGATAAATAGAATTGGCTCAGCAAGGTATCCTCAAATCCATGTAACACAAGGGAGGGAAAGATTCAGACAAGAGCAGGGGAATGAACAGTGAAATTGCCGCTTTTGCTGGCAGAAAGTTACTCAGGCATCTCTGCTGCNGAAGTAAGAATATGAGTCCATGGAAGAGCTGTATAGATAAACTCTGTGCTAGGCCGCATGCCATGTTGTATACGTGCAGACTAGTGCTGACAAGTTTGCAAAGATATGCTGACAAGGAAGAAAACAGCTGAGCTTATATGAATGTTGTATCCATTGTGATTAGAAGAAAGAAGCGGGATGAGGAAGAACCCTGAGAAGAAGAAACAGAAGAATTGAGACGGTTGATTGATTGATGCACGATGCTCAGAGCCAATGAGAAAAGCTAATAGAAATCGTATGATGTAAAGGGTATAAATATATGTGCTTTTTGAAAATAAATCGGAGTTTGCATTACCAATCACATTGATTGTATCGCAATTCTTCCCACTCACCGCACTCAGGGAAATGTACCAGAAGATTTAAAAAAGGTGGCACTGTTCCTTATCATCTGGGAGATCATCCAAGCCCCATTAAACTAATTAAGTTTTCATACTTGTCTTAATGATGCCTGGATCAGATGTTGTATAAACAGACTGGTAAATCACTACTAGAAAGTTAATACCAAGTAAACCAACTCTGATCTTTGATATGGGTGTATATTATTCAAGAATTGTAAATAGTTAGGAGTCAAATACACACCCTAAATTTATAAAACACTTTTTATGTACCTATTTTTCCACAGAGAGCAAAAGCTAACAATTCCCAAGAGCAAGAAATCAAGTAAGGAAGGCAAGACAGTGGCCTGTCTGAGTAGGGATCTGCTGGTCAAACTAAAGAGAAAGGAGCAAATACATAGGCAGTTGAACCTAGGACAGGTGATCTGGGAAAAGTATAGAGATGAAGAACAGTTCTGTAGGGATGGGATGAGGAAGGCCATAGACAAGATGGAATTGAACCTTGCAAGGGATGCAATAAATAGCAAGGGTTTCTACAGTTAATTTAACTAGAAAAGGAAGGTCAAAGCAGGTATAACCACCTCATTAACAATGCTGGAAAACTGGTAACAACAGATGAGGACAAAGCTGATGTGCTCAACAAATTTTTTGCCTCAATCTTCAATGTCAGACTCTCCTCTCACACCTCTCAAGTGGGTGCAAAGCAAGATAGGGACTGGAGGAACAAAGAGTTTCCCACTGTAAGCAAAGATCAGGTTCATGACCACTCAAGAAACCTGAATGTTCATAAGTCTATGGGTTTTCATGAGATGCATCCTAGAATCCTGAGGGAATAGGCTGATGTGGTTGCCAAATCATTTTCCATTATATTGGAAGAGACATGACAGTCAGGAAAAGTCCCAGGTGACTGGAAGAAGAGAAATATTGTACCTATCTTTAAAAAGGGTAGAAATTAGGACTCCGGGAACTACCAGCTTGTCAGCCTCACCTCTCTGCCTGGGAAGATCATGGAACAGTTCCTCACAGAAGCTATGCTAAGGCACATGGAGGGCAGGGAGGTGGTTTGGGACAACCAGGACAGCTTCAGCTTCAGTTGTCTGAACAACCTACTGTCCTTCTAGGATGGAATCACTACATCAGTGGACAGTTGCATTTATCTGGACTTCTGTAAAGCCTTTGACTTGGTCCCCTATGACATCCCTCTCCCTAGACTGCAGAGAGATGGATTCAACAGGTGGACTGTTAGATGGACAAGAAAGTGGTTGGATGGTGGCATCCAGAGGCTAGTGGTCAATGTCTCAGAGTCCCAATGGACATCAGTGACAAGTGGTGTCCCTCAGAGATCCATATTGGACCAGTGTTATTTAATATGTTCATTAATGATGTAGACAAGGGCATTGAGTGCACATTCAGCAAGTTTGCAGGTGACACTGAGCTGAATCGTGCAGTTGACAGCCAAGGGATCAGACCCAGCTGGCATGGGCTGGGGCCATTGGGACCTGACCAACATGATCTCCTTTTAGGACCAGGTGACCTGCCTAGCAGATGAGTGAAAGGCTGTGGATGTCATCTACCTGGAGTTCAGCAAAGCCTTTGACACTGCCTCCTATGTCATGCTCCTAGAGAAGCTGGCAGCCCTCAACTTGGACAGGCCACTCTGCTGAGTTAAGAACTGGCTGGATGGCCAGGCCCAGAGTGTGGTAGTGAATGATGTTGGTGAATGGTGCTATATCCTGTTGGCACCTAGTCACTGCAGAAAAACACTTTTTCTTAGACAAAAAAGATTTTCTGTTATGCTCTTGCCCCTAAAAATTTCCCTAGTAAAATCTACTTGGCACTCATCTCGATTATCACTATAATGTAATTTGTATTCATCAAAATTCAACATTTATTATTGAATCTGGCAGCTATTGCAATTCAAAAACCATGTAAGCTAATAATTTTAGACGTGATATTTCATGTGTTTAATGTATGAAAATTCTATTATTCATTAATTTGGCATGTTTTGCAGTAACAGTCACTTCAGAAGTTATTTTAGTACTACTAAATGATATTATGTGTTTTAGAACTGTTGCTAATTTAATCCTATAAATAATTTAAGGAGTCATTGCAAATAAAATTTTCCACATCTAAAAATATGGAGAGTGAAACTAGTAATTCATTCAGTATCTTCATTCAGTTGCATATCAAATTCAGTTTCCATTTGCTTGTGCAGCTGTTCTTTCTGTTCCTTCCCTGTTCCTGCTGCACTGTGTATTTCTGTACATACTTGTTCAAAGAGTAAGACTAGTAGTTTTGGGTGCCTCTCTGTATGCATTTAGTGTATGAAGTAAAATAAAATTTTTAGTACCTGAAACCCTCTGGCACTGTTAAGTTGATCTTTAAAGAATAGTACTGAACTCCTTTCCTGCCCAAGGAAATGCATATTACTCTTGAATTCATGTCATCTAGCTCTAATGAGATATGACAATGAAAAATGAGGATGTCTGTGTTCTGATGGGAACTCTCTTCATCTTTTAACCCCACTGTAATTCCATATTGAACAATTTGAAGCAATCCTAGTCCTGTGGCACAAGTTTTTCCTTCTTTTTAGCTGGAAATAAATCCTTTTCCTTCCACTAAGATAAACTCCATAATTCATAATAAAATTGATCACATTTTCTTCCTCAGATTATTGTAGACTCATAGAATCAATTAGCTTGGAAAAGACCTCTAACATACATTGAGTCCAACAGTCAAGCCAGCACTGCCAAGTCCACGATTAAACCGTGTGCCCGATTGCTACGTTTTTCAAATATCCCGGCGATGTTGACTCAATCACTGCCCTGGCCAGCCTGTTCCAATGCTTGACAACCCTTCCCTGGTACAACTTCAGGCCATTTCCTCTTGTCTTGACATTGCCTGGGAGAAGAGGCTGACTCACACCTTGCTGGATCCTCCTGTAAGGTAGTTGTAGAGAGTGATGAGGTCTCCCCTCCAGCCTCCTTTTCTCCACGCTAAACATCCCCAGCTCCCTCAGACACGTCTCATCAGACTTGTGCTCCAGGCCCTTTCCTAGCTCTGTTGCCCTCCTCTGGAAATTCTCCAGCACCTCAATGTCCTTCTTGTAGTGAGGAACCCAGAAATGAACGCAGGATTTGAGGTGTGGCCTCACCAGTGCCAAGTACAGAGGGATGATAACTGCCATGGTGCTTCTGGCCCCACTATTTTTCATACAAACCAGGATGTCACTGGCCTTCTTGGCTACCTGGGCACACCCTAGCTCATGTTTAGACATGGTCAGTCAATACCCCAAGATTCTTTTCTGACAGGTTGCTTTCTCACCACTTTTCCCCAAGCCTGTAGCACTGCATAAGGTTGTAGTGACCTGTGTGGGACCTGACATTTGGCCTTGGTGAGGTTCTCACAATTCATCCAATCAATCCAATCTGTCCAGATCCCTTTGCAGAGCCTTCCTGTCCTCCAGCAGATCAGCAATCCCACTCAGCTTGGTGACATCTACATATTGAAATCATTCTCATAGAAAATAAAGTAAGGATGACTTTTCAGTTGGCAATTTCATTACACCAGCTTTGTAAATGTATAATGGAATTGTTCTGAAATGCAACAGTACTAAGAGCTCAGGAAATGTGATGCAATTAGGGTCTGTATTCATATTTTTGTGTCATGAACGCAAGAAAGGTAACAAGTGGGATTTTGTACAGCTGTACTGGAAATTATGGGAATTTTCACCTGGAAATCAGAATAACACTTGTGAAAATAGTAGCTTAACTCACAGCCTCACTGCAGATGTAAAATAGTAGCATATTTTACATAAATGTTCAAATATGTTTTGCATCTTGAATATAATACAAATATCTGTGTAAAAGCAGATTCATTACATCTAAATTTGTACACTCATGTAAACATAAATATCTATATATACCTAAAATATATCTCTACATCTTTGTGTGCATCTCTACGTGCTTGTTGTATATATGTATTGATTTGTGTCTTTAGAATACTATGCTGCAAATAAATGCACAAACACTGAAAATGACCACCTGAAGTTGGAAAATGCACCAGCAAATTAAGAACAAGGAAGCTAAAAATGTTTCCTTTTGTGGCAGTAATATAGCTGATACAGCTGTGTCAGTATGTTGTGATTCTATTATATTTTATGTAGCCAGGTAGATTTACAGAACAATATTTAAGATTAGCATACGCACTTAGTAGGATTACATTTTTATACTGTTATATCTTGCATGGATAAAATACGCAAGCATTGGCATGAAATAGCATTCCTAGTTTTACTAAAAATTATTTGACTAAGATTATCTTCTTTATAAAGAATACTATCTAGGCAGACATGTCTGGTAGTGAGTAATTGTTGCAAAATACATAACATTATTTACTCATTTAAGAGTGCTTAGGTATTTGCACTTGAACTGCTTGCTGGCTGAAGAAATATAAACAGAGGCTAACGAGTAATAGCAAAATGTGAATATGCTGAAAGGCTTTTACTGGAATAAATGGAGTCCATGTGATGTCTTCTTATTTCCAACCTTTAATGATCTAAAAGAAAAAAGAGCATGTTCGTGGAATTCACTGATAATCAGTCTGGTATTATGTGGAAAGGAATACTGAACACAGCTGAAAAAAAGATAAAATAAAGGGATATGATGTTAGAAACATGATAGTAAGCAGTAATATGAAATCAGACATAAAAATAATGCAAGTTAACACATATACAGCCCGATTGAAATAAGGTCAATGCTGAAGTAGGTTTTATAGTGCTGGATACTGCTGGAAGGTATTGAGGGCACATGAAATGTGATGCTAGTCACTCAGAGGAAGCATTTAGGCAAAGGGATATGCTTTCCACAGGGGAGAGAAAGAACAGAAGAAAAACATACCGGTGTTGAACCTGTGCCCATGGTATCACCTCCGAAACTGTTGGTTCAGTGTGAGACTGCAAATGCAGAATTAAGCATTGAACAATATGTCTTGATTTTTTTCAACACAGACCTCTGTTCATCTGTACAGCTGCTTTTCCACTGCTGCGTGATCTATTTAGATGATGAGCTCTTCAGAGCAGGGACTGTGCAGCAAGGCTTCAAGATGCTGTCATACCATCACCACTGGGGTTAATAATTATGCTTCAATGTGATTTCTTCCTCACACATTATCACAGTATTACCCAATGATAGCCTTGAAACTACAAGGACTTATAAATAAACCTGAATTTGATTTAACATACTTAATATTTTTAAAAAGCACATTGAATGTACCTCTAAATATTTGAGTTTTCTGATATTTTTACTTGCCATGTAGCAAAAGCTTTTTTATTTTTGAGTAAATTGGTAGATTTTTTTTGTTGCAAACCAGTTTCTGAATATTCAAAAACTGTCCCTGTTTGACATTAGGTTTAAATCAGATCATTTTGAAATTTAAATTTTAGTAGATAAAATAAAAAGTGAAACTGCAGGGTGCTGGAGGATAGCCATCATCAGGACAATTATTTAGGACATGGGAAAAAAAGTTTCACATTCCTTCCCTGCTGAATTTGGAGTTGGAGATATTTATTCTGCATGTATATCTCTTTACCTGACTATTCTGAAAGAAAATCTTTCTTGCTAGAGATCTTCATGATTCCACAGATAGGAGACTACCTATGCCTAAGGGGTAGTACAAAGGGTACCCTGCCAGGCTAAAGCTGAACTAGGTCAGGACTTCAGAAGATTTTTTTCTCATATTTGACTCCTGCACATCCATTTCGGTTTCATTCATTTTTCGGCTTCCCCACAGCTGCTTCCCTGTAGTGTTATAGACACATATAAATACGATGGATAACCTGGGACATCTAAACTGGTCTTTGATGTTTAATTTTAGACAACTGACATTCTTTCTTAAAATTCAGAATCACAGCTTGATCACTGTGCTAAAGTATTTTCTAATGTAGCACTGATTTGGACTGTGATTGTTTCTTAGGACTCTGTCTTAGAAATATCTGAATCTTTTTTACTTAAGCTTCTGTGCAAATTGATGAATTGTAACCCAAATATACATTCAAAAAATTAATTAGTGTAAAGAAACAAAGAAAAAAATTTCCTTCACACACAGTTCCAGTGGATAAAGCAAAAGAAATAAACTGATTTTTTTTCATAGCTTCTTTCTTTCTTCTCTGCTCCTATTTACTGAAACACCTGCAACAGGGAAAAATCATCCACTGTAATTTAACAAGCGACATTTAGGCATATGAGGTATTGCAAGAGTTTAGCAAACATTCAGGTGTTTTAGTTCTTTTGTTTCCCACAGTAAGGTTAGAATGTCAGAGAGCTGCTCTGAGGAAAAGAGTTGACAGAAAATCATACAGTTATAGTAGATGAGACTTCACAAATGTTAAATATATTTTTCCCAGTAGCCCAAACGTCAATTTTTTACTATTTCCCTGGATAAATGATGTTAAAGCAAATTACAAAAAAGTAGAGGTCACAATCCAGACCACAGCAAAAAGCACATCAGCCTGCAGCGTTAGACCTATAGGAATGACATATATGCTGCTAAATGTTTTTGTGTATAGCTGTGGCCACACTGAACAGTTTATGCTGCCTCTAGATTTAAATTATTTCTTTGTGTACATCTCGGGGGGGGGCATTTTGTTCGATGAAATCTTCTTAGTATTTAGTCTTTGTAGTCTGATATTTGGAGAAATATTCGAGTAATTTATTATGTGCTCCCTATGAATGACCCACAGCAATACACAGGGCTGTGGTAGAGGGCAGGGCACAGTGTCTGCTGAGCAGTGTGTCTGCAGCAGCCAG
This sequence comes from Aleadryas rufinucha, assembly GCA_013397815.1. NCBI lineage: Eukaryota > Metazoa > Chordata > Aves > Passeriformes > Aleadryas > Aleadryas rufinucha. The sequence continues at coordinate 40,906 of VZTH01012530.1, read as the reverse complement.
ATCTGCTGGGGAGAAACAGACGGTAAATTCACATGTCAATGTGCAAACATATTCTGAAAATAAAATGAAATCAAGCATATGAAAAAGCAGCATGAATATCTGCCTATAACACTGGAATAGGACTAAAGACCATTCTCCACTGAGTGACATCCAACAAGTCCTCTTATTTCTTTTAACTTTTTTTTATTTCTATGGAACAAGAATTATCATGAGCCTTACGAAAATAAGTAATGATAGGTTGCAAAAAAAGACAAATGTAAGTTCTATTGAAATAAATAGAAATGTCATCTTGAAAATGCACAAAATTATCTTTTTCTCATTCTGCATCATAATTCACATTTGGGCATGATATCTCAAGAAGAGGTTTGATCAACTAGATAAGTTAATACGAGCACTGAGATTTGAAAAAGATATTAAAGAAAGATTGAGACGATGGAGTTACTTGGAAAAGACTAATCAAGGATAAGATAATAACCTTCAGTCATGTAGAGTGTTGCTAAGAAAAGAAAGTGTCCCGTGACCTAATCTTGAGCTCAAGTATAGCTAAGTAAGAAGTGGGAATGAGAAACATAAAATAAAAAAAATAAAAATTCTAGGACATTTTCAGGAAAGTTAACTTAAAAATTTGTCATGAAAGAGGAATAGAGGCAATATTACACATCGCAGAGTGATTGAATTACAGTTCTTGCTCAAGATCTTATCATCCCTCATATAGATATTAGTTATCATTCTATCACCTTCTAGGAATGGGTTTATAGACTGCTCAACCCCAATCTAAATCCTGGGTTATAGGTCCTAGGATAACAAATGTTACTATGCCATCAAATCTAGCCTGGGATCTCTCCAGAAAATATCTTATCAAAATGGCTTTAAAACAGCTTCATCAAATCAAGGCATTATAAATTTTTCCATTCAGTTGTCCAAAGCATGTTCCTGTCATCCTCTTCTGATTCATCCTAGATGGCCTCCTTACCCCAGAGAACCCACAGGCCATTCTTCAAACAGATCACTCTTTTCAGTCTTGACTAACCAGCTTGTCTCCGAGACTCGATCATAAAACAGAACTACACAGGCTCCCATTGATAGAATCCCTATGACAGAAAAAAAAGGAGTTTCTTAGGTTTAGCTAAATGTAGGATTTTTTTAAAGCTTTCTTGAGGAAATTGAAAGTGTGAAAAGAGTCCAGAGCCACCAGTATCAAAAGTAACAAACACCCTTGAATAAATGGCCTTGATGAAACAATTTCCAGGAAAAAATATTTTTTATTGGTGAGTTATTAAATCTCCTGAGTTGTCCTACACAGCTATACATCTGGCAATGTTGTCTTTGGAGATGCTTCTGACTGGATTACTATTTTACTTTTCTTCTTCAATCTAACAGTGCTTTCATGTGCCTTTAGCATAAATGATATAAAAGCAGGTAGTCAGCAACATGAGAGGCAGGTAGAATCAAATATAGTATTTATAAAATAAAATTCAGATATTTTCCAAGTTCATGATAGGTGTTAAAGTTGATTCTATTTTAATAATTTTAGATGGGTTTTGCCAAGTAGAAATAAATTTAAATCTTTGAGATCTGCACAGACCACAAGGTGTCAACAGTTTAATTTTTGCAAGTAAAAGAAATAGTAATCCAGGAAACATTTGAGACTGAAAATACTTGTCAATGCTGCCAGTGGAAGAAGGCCAAGACAAAGGAAATTTAAGATCAGAAGCAACTGGAAATAAGGATCGGACAGGAGGGTTATGATGCAGAGCTTGAGGGGAAGATGAGTAAAAGGAAGAGGAATTATTTAAAATCCAGCCATCAGGTAAGGAAGAGGAAGAAAGTGCTTTCATTTTCTTTGAGGGAGTGTAGCATTTCTCTCTACAGTCCTATAATTTCCTGAGGACATTGCAGAAGCTGCATACCACAAAGTGATCATCTGGAAAGAAAGTTTGTAATATGGCACCTCCACTCTATATTGCCATAACAACAAATGGGATTTATCAATTTGAATATAAGATGCAGTTTTATAAAACTGTAAATCATATGGAATTTCTACAAGGCACCATTTTGTTCGAATCCTTGAATGTTTCTTGTCCTTAAATTACACCATGGTTTCAATTAAGCAGAATAACTTTCTTCTTTAGTATGAGGAGGTAACAGACTTTTAGAAAACCTCCCAGTCTTGATTTCAAGATGTCAAGAGATGAGAAAACCTGTCACTAGCATTGAGAGATTTTATTCTATAATTGATGAAAATACATAACTTCCAATGTGAATATCTAGGTTCAATTTCCAGCTACTGGTTCTTGTTACCATGTCTTGCACAAGATAAAAGAGCTCTGTAGATCTTAATGTATTTTTTTTCTGTGAAGATACACACTGCAATCAAATCACCTTACAATCTTCTTTTTTATGTGCTCTGTATTTCACTTTAAGCTACTTTCTTCAGTGCTTCCATTATTTTTTTTTTCATGAACTTTCACTAACTTTTATCCTTCTTCTAAAATATCTAAAGACCATAATTACAGAGAATAACCTGATAACACCCCTTGCAATGGTAAAATTAACTATGTGCTCTAATTAAGGGTTCTCTTCCTCCTCCAAGAAGAAAATTAATTCTTGTTGCTACAGCATTGTTCTGAATGCCGGTTAGCTTGCTACTAGGACTCTTAGATCTTTTGAATCTCTTCATTTTGGGGAAGAAAATCTTATTCTGCAAACTCCAATTTTAAAATAATATCTTTCTATCTGGCTGCATTAGAAATATTTCATTTGAATATAAATGGTTTGTCAGACTATCCAGATTATTTTATGGCATCTACATTCTCATTATTATTTACCATTGGGATAAATTTTTTTGCCTTCCACATGTTTTATTGCTGGTGATTATATAATTAGTTCCTTAATATGTGTCATTGGACAGTGTCCTGTTCCCTGTGGAACCCCTTTCACCTCTATAATAATGGCTAACCACTGATAACTTATTTTTAACTCAGTTAACCAGTTCTTGATCCATTCAGCATACACTTTATGATACCATACTGTGTCTACTAAGTATAGTTATTAAACTGAAAATTAATGGCCTGGAAATCTTCTTAAAAGTGCTTTCAGCTTCAGATTGTTTTAGCTTGCTTTCAGAAATGACTAGTCTCTTCATTAAGGAGACATCAGAAATCATGCTTTGTACAGTCATTCTGCACTAGAAGGTAATCTATCATTACAAATCCATAATAACTTGTTTTCAGCTGAACAAGGTTGACACTAACAACATAGAATACAATTGATATTCAGGCTTTCTTGCTTTTTCCCTTGTGGAATGAAAGCAACTGCTAATAAAATATTCTATCTAAAATTTTTTCCATTATCTTGAAAATCTGGAATTGTCTCTGCATTCTGATGTAATATTTCCTTTATCTATTTCAAGAAATTATTGGCAGGGATTTTTTAAACCACCTTACAATTCTTATCAGTCTTGCAATTACTATTTCGTATGGAGGAAGACAGTGTACAATGATTAATGTACCACAGAGCTCCTTTGTCTCTCAGAAACAAGGATACATTGAAGAAGTCTGACCACATCTTCAAGCTCTTCTGGATTGACTGGACTTTTTCAAGTGTAGTGCATACCATAAAAAATATCTCCTACCAATACAACCTGTAAAAAATTCACCACCCTTCAAATTTGCGAGTGAAAGAAACACTAAAAAAAAAAGACACTGAACAGAAAATTGAAAATACGTACTTATATCAAAATGTAGGAGTAGTAATTTAAAACATCTTTTAGGCATATTCTAGTTGCAGTCATCACCATTCATGATTTTTGAGACCACCATTGTGTTTGTTTGTACTGGCTCATTTGGAGGCTGCAGTCTGTTTCTTTTATAGAAGCTGTCCTTGTCATATTTGTTCTATATCTTTTATAATCCAGTTCTATTATGTGGAGGGTTTTGTTTAACTCTTGCTACAACTGCATAGAAAGTAAAAAAAAGAAGAAAACAATGAATTTTCTTCGGACAGTTAGAAGGTCCCAGCCTCAGTAAAGAGACCGTGCTATTTCTAAGGATTCGTAGAAGTCACTGAATATTGCCATTTCCAAAAGACAAAGAGTTTCCATGAGTTTCTATTACAATGTATCTAGTAGCTGCTTTTTGCTTTGGCTCCTAATTTTTCACCTAAAATTATTTCAAGAATCTCTCTTCTGGAATACAGTAAGACATCTATTAGTTCAAAAAGCTTTGATTTTCAGCAAAGTGATTTTCTTCATAGCAAAAATTCACCTGAAGTAAAATATATTAACCTTTCTACCTCTCTCCTCTTTGTCTTCATAAGCTTGAGGAAAATGTTGCCCTGAATATTTAAAGCAGCTGGTTTACTGTGGGGTCATTTCAGCTCACCTCTAAGCAAGAGATATTATCCTAGAAGTTCAGAAATATAATGTACACTAAATTGTAGCAGCAGTTGTGGAAAAATAAATTGGGGTTAGTACCCTGTTGTTCTCCCATTCTTTCCTGTGAAGGTGTTTAGAGACTGAAAACTAATGGAGAGAGACTGTAAAACTGAAGTGTTTCAAAGTAAGGTGAAGAAATTTAAATTAATCTTTATTTTCAGACTGCTTTCCAGCTGGGCTCAGGCTCTCCTCTCTGCGTGTTTAATGTCGCCATTACAATTATTCTTCCCTCTTGACTGAATAACGAACTCTGGTTTCCTGGTCCTAGAATATCTGCTTATGATTTGTACTTACTACTTGATCCCACTGCAGACGATGTAAGTGTAATAGCTCTTACGAAAGAGTTTTTCATTTTATGCTTTTTCCTTCTTTTCTGCTTTAGGAAAACCCTCAGTAAAGAAGGTATGTTCTCAAGAGATGTTCTTCTTAACATTAGGGAAAAATCAGACACACTTATTTAGTGGAAAAATTTAATTGTGAGAATTTTTTACTCAATATGAAGAAAACATTCAAGTTTTATCCCTTGCAAATACATTAAGATCATCTGGTCAGATCTGTATAACAGAAATTCAGTGAACATGAGGGCATACATATCTCAGTGTCTCATCGTTCATCTATGCTTCTTTTTCACCATGAGGCCTCTTGAAGGATTTCATGTATGTAGTAAATCCATAACTGATTGTTTATGATTTTCTATTGAAAGCAAATACACTACCACTTCTGAGACATTTTAAATGTTAATTGCAGGGTTTGAAAAATATTTTGCAGCCATTTTCCCATAAAAAACCCAAATCTCTACTTTTTGTTGTTTTTTTTTTTTTTTTTTTTTTTTTTTAATGTTACAAGATGATATCTGACTAGCTATTTGCAACGAGATTAACAGCTTGAAATTCTAATTTCCATTTCACTCCTTGCTTATAAAGTTTGTTTGTTCGTTCATTTGTTTGTTTTGGTAGAACTTACCATTGAAAAAACTTAGCATGGTGAATTTACCCTTTCTCAAAAAGAAAAAAAAAAATATATACAAAGAATATTGTATAAGCTCTGGAACACAGAGGGCACTGTTACATTAACGAAAATAATATTTTATAAACAGAACCATTTAGAATTTCTTTTAATGTTAGGAACTAAAGCACCATTATGCTATAGGATAGTGATAGTTATGATGTAACTGTTCCTATCTGCAAAAAGGCAGTTCATATAAAATGTAAATGGAATCACATATGCAGTGTATTTATCTAGAATGAGTAAAAAAATTAAAAATATCTATATAGAGATTACTTTTATTTATTTCTTTGAGTAAGTTTTGCATTTTTTACTCATAAATTCTAGTATAAAACAGCCTCATAATATCTTAACTTGCAGAGATGCAGCCTTAATCCTCCTAACATATTTTAGAAAGGATATTTAGCACATAACTGGTACATCACAAAGTATCTTACACACTAAGGAGAACCATAATTACCATTTTACAGGTAGAGAAATGGAGTAATTTCGCTTTTGTTCTGCTGGCTTCATGAGGAAGAAGTCTACTCAGCAGTGCCATAGTTCTTCACATTTGTCATTCTATCCTTCCTCTACTGCCCACAAGCAACAGCAGTACTGGAAGAAAGGGAGCTTTATGCAGACTGTTTTCCTGGCTAGCCATGCTTTATTCTGTGCTCTGGAAGACTATGCAATTAAGAACTGCACTTGTAGGTCAGAAGACAGGAAGCAGGCAGCATTTGTGAGACTGTGACAAAGGTAGAGAATAACAAATTTTCTGGTTGGGGGAGTTAGGATCTTTTAAAAGACAGGTCTAAAGACCATACAGGAAGCCCTTTGGAGTTGGCTGCAAAACCTTTTAAGGTGGAACAGCTTTCTAGGGAAAGCCTGTTCTAGGTCTCAGCAGTCATTGTAATATGCCGCTGGCTAGAAAGTTATTTACAGTGACTCTAATAATTCAGGCCCACATGACATGTATTATTCAGTTTCACTGGAAAAGAATCCATACACAGGCTGAGGTTCATTAACTCAGGAGAAAAGATGCTAGTGCTCCCATATCTGCTCAAAGACTGAGAAGAAAGGTAGCACCCTCTTCAGCATCATCTTGTATTTTGTAGCCCAGTATTGTTTTGTGGGTGTTTCTTTATTTGAAAGCGATGAAACTGCAAAATGAACAAGTTCCCTCCTTTATGGAGGGAGCTTGGTGACTTTAATAGCTACCTCAGTCTGGAAACTCCCATAGCAATTGTCATGAATGTTAAAGAGCATATAAAGTTATAAGAAACCATATTTTCTTAGCTTATCACACTAACCATAGAACTAAGAAAATGGCCTGGGATCTATTTTAATTAGAGTTTCCTAAGTACCACAAGATAACATACCTGGTAGCAGTGACACTTTCTTATACTGAAAAACAGTAACTGAGATTGGACCTGTTTGGGATTGCATTTGTGTGCAATTATTCTGCTGTTTGCAGGTATCCCAGAGTTAAAAACTCTTATTCAACTTCCACTGATTTTTATACTAAATGATTAAATAGGTGTATATTTATACTAGTTCAGTCAAAAGAGGTTTCCTTTCTTCAAAGCACAATTCACTAGGAATTCAGACAGAGGCAAAAATTTAAGAAATACTGTTGATACCAAAATTTTTGTTTAAATATTTGTCAGCTAGATAAGGATTCTGTTATATTTGGAACATCATGCCATCAAAATTCATCAAATATAACCCATAAAGAAAAACTGCTGATTCTTTGATCTAATTCTGATTAAGTATTAAAATAATTCTTCTCCAAAGAATTTTGGTTTCCCTCTATGCTCTTATGAACTTGAAGTGCCATAAGCAACAGTATTATCTTAAAACCAACTACCAAGGTAGATCTCTGCCATCAAGCACTAAAATCTATTAATCTCTTTCCAGTGTGGAACATATTTATATTTAATTACCTTTTAAAAAATAATTTCTCTTCTGCACATGAATATTATGCCAGAGAAAACTTCTACAGTACTATGGGAACATGCATATGCACTGACAATAAGAGGAAAAAAATGTGAGTTTTAACCTGAAATTTTAGAAGATTGAATGTAATTGATTTTGCCTGTCATTGCAGAAATGGTGACTATGGTTCTACTGTAAATAGAAATTTTGCTGTTACTTAAAGATGGACTAGCATCAGGCATTAATCAAATGAATCTTAGTTTAAAAGGATACTCAGAAATTAATAAAGAGTGTCATTCATATTTAGTACACACATTCTCAATGCAATGAAAATTTGTTATAATTGCATACTACATGTTGAACACTAGCACTTATGAATCAAATACTATTAAATAATAGTTAATCTGAATTTCCATTACCTTACATTTTCTAAAGTAAAACAAACAAACAAACAAAAAAGTATAGGAAAAACTCTAAAATAAATCACAATTTATTGTGCTGCATGACATAATTCTTTTAATATCAGCTCCTGGAGAAAGGTGATTGATAGAAAATAATTTTGGGTATTCTGATCAGGCAGTTTTCTGGACATTTCTGATAATGCACATAAGTAAAAAAATGTCAAAAATAAAGTCAAAGGAAGTTCCTAAATTTGAAGGTATTTATGAATGGTATTAAATCTCGTAATGTTGGGAGTATGACTGCAGTTTTTAAATGGTTATTTTGCATTTCTGTGGTTTTGTGTAGCAAACACAAAATGTAGCTCCATGCAAAGAAGTATGGGTATATTTGATAAATACATTTATTAAAGTGTTTATAATGTTTGATTCATACAGGTTGCAATTTATTCCAATATTTCTAAAATACTTGGGTTCTTCACAGCATTTTTTTGTTCCAGGTATCAAATAATATTCCTTTTTTTCTCTGCCTCTGAGTGTCACTTCTTCAAACTAAACATATTCAATTTCAGGTCAGGAAGAACTTTTAAATAAATTGCATAACCTAGACTAATGTTTTGTAACTCAGAATCCTACTTAAATAATATTGGAGATCTGCCAAAAACAGTGAGAAGGACTAATACTTTCTTATGGCCTGATTGACTGTGAAATATTGGTCTCAAAATTTGAGCCAGCAATTTTTTTTTCATGTTCTAAAGGCACGCTTTCAGACTAATTATTTCAAACCTGCACTGCACAATGCTCTTTTCAAACATGAAAAACTGTAAGACATCCTACCTTTAACTACGTCAGAAGACTGAATATTTTCTTTTCAGACCTTCTGGACAAAACATGAAAGGGATATTTCTCAAGCAATAGTTTAAATCTGATTCTAGTTCAAAACAGTCCCTGAAAGTGTTTGAAAGAGCCAGATGTATCTGGCATAGAGAGAGTTTCGTGCCTGAGAACTAATTAACTGTGTTATAGACTGGAGAGCCATGAGGGAACATTCTTCTGGGATTTTGAAGACTTGTACATTGGAACTGGCAAGTCTTTGAAAAATATGGAATTTTTTATGACATTAATAGAAGCCACAGAGACTTCTTGACATAAACTCAGCATACTTACAATGTGCACCTTGCAATTTAAACTTTTGTTAGAAACACCCTCCCCCAAACTTGCCATTAAACATGCCTATTGATGGAGACGAAGACCCACAGACTATGTATGAACTGTATCATAAATTAGTTTCTTTCTCACTTAGAGCTATATATTTAAATAGACAAGGAAAATGATAGTTTGAATGCTTATGGGTTAAGTGGTCCCAAATGCTTTTATTTTTCTGAGTTCGATTCATATTAAGGCAGCAGACTTTTTTCTTTAAGATAGCCTGTCATAGCTGATACATCTTCTGGGACAGTCCCTATGACTCCTGTGTTCTATTCCACTCCTGGCAAGTCGTAATAATGTCACATTCAGAAAACCTCAACTCCAGCACCGCAATTATCACTGTTTTTCTATTCCAGTTCAATTCACAGCTCTCTTAACCCAACCAGTTCTGAAAAACTACATGATGCAGTCTTCTCTTCTTCTCCCTCCTTTCACATTGAACATGCTCCTTTCCTGTTAGCAGACTTTAACAAGAAAACAATGGGCTTTGAGGAATTTTAATCATAAATATGCATGATGAAAAACCAATTTCAAAGTGTGGAAAATGAAACCTTCTAATGCAAAGGACTAGATCTTGTGGGTAGGAGTTTATAGATGAGAAACAGAAGATGTACAACTATTGTGATCATGTTGGATCTTCCATACTCCTGGTTGGGTTGGTTTATAGGGACTTGCAGGGAAAAAAGTTTTTTGGGAAAACAGAGAAGTCCTAAAGGAAATGAAAGGATGCACACAGATACAGTTATTAGGAATATATTGAGAACAGTATCTTTCCAGATATGTTATTATTGAATGAGGGTCACAGTTAACTTTAAGAATAAAAAATTTCAGGGTAAGTTTTTATTGAAGAAGTATTCCCCCTTTTTGTCTAGAACTGCAGACTTTTGAGATACTTAAGAATCTAATGCCTTTTTCCTCCCACAAAATCTGTCAGCTCCATATTTCTGACATCCTCAGTTTCTTTGACAAGCAGTAGGTATAATAGGCAAATTTTCAATTCACATTTTCTGAAAATTGAATATGAAAAAAGACGTCAAAAAATACAAACTGTTACTATATTATTCATTTCAAGACAGAGTGAGACTGGAAAATTATTTCATACCTTTCAGTTCACAGGAATATCTATATAAATTCTTGAAGACTGAAATACTACTCACTTTATTTTTTATTTTCCAGAATGCAATTCACTTCAAAAGCAAAAGCAACAGAGATATTCTGTCCATCTAGTCATGTACTTTGACATTTTTCTGAGCATTTATTAGTGCGTCTATCAAAATATGCATTTTTGCCATTCGTAAGATGTGCAAACCGCCCACACACATCCTATTGCCCCAGTTCCCAGAAGATTTGGAATTGTAAAATACAATAAGGTGCTTTTGAAAAGGATTTGAATCACATAGGGTTTTTTGCTATGTCATTTGTATCATTTGTAAATCAGATCTTGGGAATTACTCTCTTTTTTTTTTCCTACAGGCACATTCTCGAAACTAGATGAGGGAATAGCGACAGCAAAAATTTGATAAAATCATTTTTCCCCTATACATTACCTTCTAACATTTTTAGACACATACTTGTGGTAATAACACATCTGTAAGAGTGAACATGTATAGACATTTTGTTTTATAATGGGATGATCATAGAATCATAGAATAGTTTGTATTGGAAGGGACATTAAAGATCATCTGGTTCCAGCCCTCCCACCATGGACAGGGACACGTTGTTCTAGACCAGGCTGCTCAAAGCCCCATCCAACCTGTCTTTAAACATTTCTGGGTATGGGCCATCCATGACTTCTCTGGGCAACCCCTTCCAGTGTCTCACTACTTTCATAGTGAACAATTTTTCCCTAATTTCTAATCTAATAGTTTAAAACCATTAACCCTTGTCCTATCACTACATGCCTTGGTAAAATGTCCCTCTCCGGTTCCCTTGTAGGCCCTCTTCAGGTACTGGAAAGTGCTCTAAAGTGTCCCTGGAACTTTTTTCCTCCAGGCTGAATAGCCCCAACTCTCTCAGCCTGTCTTCACAGGAGAGCCCTCTGATCATCTTTGTGGCCCTCCTCTGGACTCAGTACAACAGGATCACATCCTTCTTACGCTGGTGGTCACAGAGATGAACACAGGGGTCCAGGAGAGATCTCATGAATGGAGTAGAGGGTGAGAAAACGCCTCTCTTGACCTGCTAGTCACGCTTTTTTTGCTGCAGCCTGGAAAACAGTTGTGTTTCCAGGCTGCAAGTATATGCTGCCAAGTTGTTTTGAGCTTCTTGTCAACCACCACCCCTATGTCTTTCTCCTCAGTGCTGATCTCAACCCATTCTTCAGCCAGTTTGTATTTGTGGTTTGGACTCATACGTAGGACTGTACACTTGGCCTTGTTGAACTTAATGAAGTTATCACAGGCCCACTTCTCAATCCTGTCAAGGTTCCTCTGGATGGCATCCCCTCCCTCCAGCATGTTGACAGCACCACACGGCCTGACGCAATCAGAAAACTTCTCTGAGGGTGCACTAATCCCACTGTCCAAGCTGCCAACAAATATGTTAAATGGCACCAATTCCAATACCGACCCCCGAAGACTGTTGCTAGTTACTGCTCTCCACTTGGACATAGAGCCATTGACCAACACTGTAATCCCAATACAGAAGGTCACCAAATTTGTCTGACAAAATTTGCCCTTAATGAAGCCATGTTGGCTGACATCAATGACCTCAGTATTTTCCATGTGCCTTAGCATGACTTCCATAATAAACACTCATTCATAAGTATTTAAAAGCATAGAATGATTGCTAAATGAAACAGACAAATTTCCAAATTCTTCTTTTGAAACGTTCAAAGACATCAGAACAATATAAAGCACAGTACTGGAGACAGAGACAGCCCAGAGTTGACTAAAACTTCCATCTTTAGTATATATTTTACTGAATTTCTTGAAGAGGTTCAACAATCTATTATACCAATTAGATAAATCACAAGATTTTTTGTGCATAAAGAATTGAAAAATTCACTTATATTTCTACTCCTATTGAGCTCTGAATTTTGCTGATCGTTTTTACTCTGTATTTCCTTCATCCCCCCAGCTTCCTGTTGATGTGACTGCTCTCTCTTAGAAGAGCTAGCACAGCCTGTGGCAGACAGAATTGTTTCCATACAGCTGCCCTGAAGAGCTGTGCAGTAACAGATGTGTGACAAAATCGTAGTGCCAAATCTGAATGCCTGAACATCACGTGCCTGAGAGAAAGATGCCAGACACATCCTCTAGTATGTGCAACGTCACAAGTGGGCAACAGGGAAGACTGTCTCTGCCATGTTAATGGACAGTGCCCTTACCAAAAAATGGAGGTCAGGTCAGCTCAACATAAACACAAAGGGAGGCAAGAATATCTAGAAAATATTATAAATCTAAAGAGAGTTTCAGGTTAAGTATGACTGGTTTAAGAAAGGAGGAAAATAGGAAAATTTTAAAGTTATTAAAAATAAAGTTATTATTGCTATTCCATCCATTGGTTTATTAAGAAATAGATTTCCATATTTAGCATGTTCTTCTGACTTTGCGAGATGCGTTTCTCCTTAGAAATACTCCTCTTTCTTTCCCTATCACCTTTACCCTTTAAAAGCTTTCCTTTGTCCTTTTCTTCTATCATTTTAAGAAAATGATAATGAAAGTAGAAATAGCAAAAAAGAAGTAGAAGGAATGAGTTTTCCCTACTTTTCCAATGAAGTACAGAAGCATATTGATTTTTAATTTTTTTTTCATATTTGGATGAGCTCTGATCATAACTAGTGTTAACTTTCCTCACATACAATCATCCAACACTATTGTTACTCTTCTATGTGACCCCAGCTCAAATCACAATATAGAACAGAGAATACCAGGTTCTCCATCAGGAGCCCATGGACTCTTATGCACTTCTGGATGAAGCAATTTCCAGCTCCATGTTAACATTTTCATTGCCCTGGTATCCCCTTTCCCATCCTTTCTCAAGCAACATGCATTCTTTGTTGAAAAAAAATCAGAATCTCTTACTCACTCTAATTTGTCTATTTTTGTCTGACCTTTCCACTGGCAAATTGAGTTTTCTTTTTGTATTACCTCACAGTCTTTTGGAAGGATGAGTTCTAGGAAGGATGAGTTCCACTACTGTTTTTTTTTTTTTTTTGACACAGTAGTTCTCTTCCTACCGAAACTCCCTGAGTACCTATGTATTCCCAAGGCATCTCTATTCCACGTGCTCACATGGCACACACACAAGCCTCAGTAAACCTTGGAATTAATTAGTGTTTCACAAAAAACACAGGTGGAATGTTGTGATGTTAAAGGTGTATAATTTTGAGATTTTGGCTTTAATTATGTTCAACATATTGCTCGCATTCAAAACTAAGCTGGTCACTGAATTACATGGAGTTGTGCCTGCATCATTTTAAACTGTAGAATAATTAGGAGTACAGAGTAAATCACAAATGCATGTCTGATCTGAATTTGAAGATACATGAAATCATGACAGAAACGTGGAGGATTTGCAGAACTTGGAGTGTGATGTTTAGCCATTGGCTGGTTATTCATAGGTATGTGGTTTGTAAAGTTTTGGGAATTTTGATTAGGGACTTGGGGATTAGGATTTGCACATGATTTGGTCTCAGGCTATCTTTATAGGATCTTCACATTCTGTGAATGTATATGGGAATTCAAATGTTTAATAATAAAATTGCAAGAGCCTGAAAAAATGAAATTTTAAAAACCCCACAGCAGTTGAAAACACACTATCTGTTTTTTGAATCTACAAAAGCTTTTGATCCTATTGAGAGCTTTATTAAAGTTAATATAGGAACTTTGCTGTATTTCATTGAACACTTGTTCCATTGCAAACTTTCTTTCAAATATATTACAGTTTTCCACCTTCAGATATTAAAGGTACAATTTAAACAGTGTTGCGTAATGACATTTTGAATTTGACACAAGTTGCAGAAGTCTGATAGTTCAAGTTTATTTACAGTTTTAACCCATTCCCAGTTTTCTTTCCTTTTTGCATCTTTTATATTGTGTTAGACAGTGACATCTCTGCAAATATGTATGTATACATGTATCTCCTAAACCAAGAAGACAAATGAATAGTATGCTTTTATTTTCAGTCTGATGAAGAAGGCTGCAATTTTCAATTCCCAAATGTCAACCAAATTTTCACAAATGTGAGGAAACAGTGCTTGTGAAAACGTTAGACCAAGTGACTAATGGGACAAATTAGATCATGACAGACTTTCTTTCTAAAACATTTAAACTAATACCAGTCTTCAAACCAGTCCACAAATACAAATCTGAGACAAGGGACTAGGTATTAAAAAGCTCTTCACACATGCTAGCAATACTCTTTAATATTTAAAGAGTATTAAATAGCTCTTCACACTTTCTTTAGAAGTTGGATATATTTTAGAATTATTGCCTTTGCATCCAGTTCAACAGAGAGAAGGAAGAAAAACAATTACCTCAATTTTAACCATGACAAAGGCAAGCAGCACTGCAGAAATTTGGTTATAACCACATTAATTGCATGAATGTTGATGGGATCTATGCTCCATTGTGTGAGACTGAAACAGATAATAAGAAGCCAATAGTTACACTTCCTACATTTTTAGGACACCATATTGGGGCTGGAGAGGATTTACATGTGAAAGAGGGAAACCTAAAAATGTCTGTGAGGATGTAAGTATCAGATGCACTGATAATTTCAGATGGCCAGAAAGATAACTTCAAAAATCAAATAGCAAATTAAATTTTACATTCCATTCATTTTGTGAATTCTCCTTCCCTTTAGGAAAATTTACTCTTACTGGCTATGTATATACATTCCAGGTTTACTACCTGAAATATTTTCCTCTGAAAACTTGTTACTTCTACCGATATCATCCCCACTACTAATGTTTATTCAAAAGGCCAGATGGAAGTATGTTATGTGCTTGGATTGTTGCAGCAGGAGGCCCTTACACTCCTGGATATACTCCCTTACTCTCTGCCCCGACCTACGCTATCATGTTCAGGTCAGGGGGAAATAACACCACGGATTTTACCTGGTTCCAACAGACTCTTTGTTTCCAGGATCCGCATCTTTGTTTTTCATCTTCTGCAACATATTTGGGGCAAAGACAGGTGGAACATCTACATGTGCAGGAGTCAAAAACTGTCGGCAGCATGAACTAAAGGGATTTTATTTCCCACAGCCTCATAATGTTGCAATCTTGTACCTTGATTTTAATGGCTTTCAAGGCTATACATAGAGCCGCTGAGCAAAAGAAACATCTTCCTAAATACTAGCCTAGTAATCTAGCACTGGGCACTATATTTTTGGAATACACAATTCTCTGAATATTTTACATATTAAATGTGTTTGTTTTAAAGAGTTGAATATAATAACTTTTAATAAAATATGTACTTCAGTTATTTACTGCAACAAGTAGGGTTTTTTTTCAAAGCAAAGAAACCTGATTTTTGTCATGTTTTTTAATTTCTGTTTAATAACGGAAAGTGAAACAATTGTGGTTAATTATATTGCATTAAAATTACTAAGAAAGTTGTATCTAGTGAATATAGTACTTTTATCTGTTTTACTTTCTATGCTTTTCTTGCAGCACCTTTTATTTCAGTGTCTTTTTATTACAAATGAGGTTTTTTTAAGCACCTTTTTCCTCTGTCTTTCTTACTCTGATGGCAAAAATGTGCTGGGACACAATTCAGCATTTTAATCACTGTGAATTTTCTGTCATTCCTACGGTGCTGTTCTCCCAAATAACACACACTTGAAACTTCTCTGTCCAGTGGTACATTGCAAAGATTAAGAAACTGTAGAATTTTGCAAGAATGAGAAAATCTAATTGAGATTTGGTAACCTCTTCTCAGGTTGTGACACTTCTCTACCACCAAGTCTTTGTTCCAGATGAGAATTTATCATTGAGACGTCAAGATTCACAAAAAGTGTCATAAAAGTTTTTACTGTGAACAAGGAGAGAGATAGTAGAAAGTGGAGGGTAGTGTAAAGCAAATCATCTTTTCTGAGCACTTTCTGTATACAAATTTTTTTGTACCATAGCTTGATTTGGTCTTTGCTAGCAATAGAATATAAATCCTTAGAAACACCATGAAGTACATTAGGGTTTTCATTCATATTATGTGAGTTTATTTCACTACAAGTGAATTCTTTTCAGACAATTTCTTCCTCATTCATGTCACTGTGTAATTCATGATTTCTTCATGTTTCTTTTAATAAGTTGAAGAGGTAGTAAAAGAAAGCTAATTTATTTCCTTCTTTCCTCCAGGAAGGATGTCTAGTGCTGCAGAAATCAGGTGAAGAGCTTTGATTCCAAGCAGTGAAGCCTAGAACAGCTTCTTGTGCTTTTGATAGATAAGACTAATTTACGAGCTTCTTTTTGGATGTCCTTGAGATGTTTTCTTAGCATGAAAGAGAACACAGAGACAAAATAATATATAAAAATGGTAGAGAGTACTGATGAGGATTACAGTTAAATTAAATCTTAATTATTGACTTCATATTTTAATGTATTTCTGACCAAGAAACACCTCAGAGATTGAGTCACTCCTTTTGCTGTTCCTTCCACAACCTCTCCCACAGTCACTGAAGTCTATCTGCAACAGATTCACAGAATTATTTAGGCTGGAAAAGAGCTATAAGATCATCTTCCCAACAGTTCATCTACAGCTCAGGGTGACAATATTGTCCTCTGATGCTGAGTCTGGCAAGTACGTAAAGGGTCTTTAATATTTTTCTTTTTCTTCTTCTGCATATGCTCTACAACACCTATCATGCTTCAGAGTGATGTAAAGTGTTAAAGCATTATATAAAATAGTGGCATCTTTAAATCATGGCCAAGTCTTGTTTTAGCAAAAACTGTTATTCAGATATCTACTCTGGTGAAAATAAAATTATTCTTCTTAGCATAGTGTCCTGGTTCCTGCCAAGATAGGGTTAATGAGCTATTCTGTATCACCTCACACAGTTGCTGGGCATAGGAGGAAGGGAGTCCCTTTCTTCTGAGGAGAAGGGGTTCTTTCCAATTCAGAAAACATGGTGGAGTGTCTTTTATCAGGGATGTTTTTCCCCATGAATAATTTATTTTCTCATACATTTTGTTATTAATTTTTTGCTGCTACTGTTTTTCTTATGTCATTGCAGTTTACAGTAATTTTTTCTTATCTCAGCCCAAGATCTTTGCCTTTTGTGCCTCCAATTCTCAACTTCATCCTACTACAGGAGGAAAGGGGATGGGAAGGGGGAGCAGCATGTGGTTTTGGAGAGACTTGGTAGGGGCACTAAACTGGGGAATACCATTCCTAAACCATGAAAAATAGGATAATATATTAATATTTTGAGCTTAAAACCTTTACCTTGCTCAAACTGGTCTCCTGCCAGCTCTATATAAGTTTTAATATTTCCCCAGTTTAAAATCCGTGACGCATTTGACCTGTAGAAAACAGTGAGTGTCCATCCCACAGTTAACAGCTGCAAAAATAAAGCATGACTCTAGAACAGAAATCTCCCATTGAATGCCTATTATCTTCTTTGAGAAAATCAGATGGACAGTAGTAATCTAGATGAAAACAGAAGGAAAATTCTAAAAGCAGAATATGTAACATCTCTATGGTAACAACCACAAAGAGGTGTAACTCATCAAAAAGATGAGTGCATTCAGCCAGAACACTGATTTTTTTTTTCCAACTGCCATTTGATGCTGTTGACTGCAATCAGACAGGAGAAATCTCTTTCATTGCTTGCATTCCAAATAAGGCATAACATTGGCTTGCACCAAAAAATAACCAAGAGCTGGAATTTTGGCCCCAGCAGGTCTGCATTTCTTGCAGTTGTTCACAAAAGAACTAAATGGAAGAATGAGAATCTATGATTAAAGTAGGAATAAGTCCCTGCATCCCTTCCACTCCTTGACTTCTCACTAGGTCCTGATTCTAGACTGCAATGAGAGTATTCTCTTGTGAAAATCAGCCATTTTGTCTGTTCTCCAAAGCATGAATTTTACCTTATTCATTCCTAACAGTTTTTGAATAGCCCTTCCTTAAAAATAAAAATGAAAAATTAGAGAGGTGATAGTGAGAATTTTTATCCATTGATGCAAGCGAAAACTCTTCTTCAGGCCATTTTGGTCCTCAACAGATAACTGGCAGTGATATTTTCAGATTTTTGCAGCATGTTCCTTCATATCTTTTTTTGCAGATATAATCAATGGAACTACTAAAATTTCATTGAAAAAGTATCAGGTACAGACAATAGTACACACATGATACACCAGATTTAAAGGTCTCATTGGTGTCTCTCTATACTCATATTAAGAACTGTCTTCAGCGGTTGCTTCCAAACTCCTACCAGAACTCCAGGGCAGGGCACCAGTTGAGTCATACATTGCAGTTTCTGTGGGCTAAGGAAACTATCTTCATATTTAAGGAAATAATTTGTTATTAGGCTAGTGAAAGGATAGTTAAACTATTAAAAAATATTTCTTGATTTACAATTACAGTAACCAAATTGGGTAATTATTGAAAGAAAAAAGTAGCTTTAATGAAACAAATAATGTTGATATATACAAACTTTTCAGTATCTAATAGTTTCTTTGGGGATATGCTCACTCTTTCAGTACTCCTGTAGGTCCTTAAGTTGATGGAGCCAGTCTTCCAAGATGCAGGTGTCATAGCTTTAAGCTGAGTCACCAACATCCAAAAACTGTCACCAGAACCATGACGCTGTTATGTTCTTTTTATTCATGCTAGGATCCGCTTGGTTTTTTAGTATTTTTATGTTTTTCATTTTTCTTCTATGTATAGTGTAGTTTTCATATGTTGGATAACTTCCTTTTTGTTTTCCTTTTTAAAAATTGGTTTAAAAACCAATTTTTACTAGGCTTCCAAAATTACATTCCTCTGATCATTAGAAACTGTTTGCTGAAACTATGGCTAAAGCCTGATGGCCTGAAGCCTCTGCTTTCCTCCTGTGCCCACATATGCACACTGTCAAGGTCTTTGCTATCATTCCCCATCTCCACAGCTACACACTTCATCTTTGGTCTAGTGTTACACATAGTTCAGGCTAAAAATGATAACTACTGCATGTTTCTATCTGTCACTTCAAACAATATACCAAAATGATTGTAACAATTACAGCAATCATAGAAAGGTAAGCTAAAACTAAAACAAGTAAAGCAATAGCTATTATATAACTGTTGTTCTAAATAAATGAGTTGTCATGGTTTAATCCAAACCAGCAACTAAGTACCACTCAGTCACACTCTCACTCTCATACCAGCAGAACTGAGGAGAGAATTGAAAAAATAAAAGCTAAAAAATCATGGCTGGAGAGAAAGACTGTTTAATAAGTAAAGGAGCAACCATGCACACAAGCACCACAAAACAAGGAACTCATTCACCACTTGCCATGGGCAGGAAGGTGTTCAGTCATCTCCAGGAAAGTAGGATTTCATCACGTGTAATTGTGACTCAAGCAGACAAATGCCATCATTCTGAAAATCGCCCCTTCCTCCTTCTTCCCCTCACTTTATATGCTGTGTATGATGTCATACGCTATGGACTATACCTTTGGGAAATTGGGTTCAGCTGTCCCACCAGCTGTGTCACCTCCAAACTGATTGTGTCTCCTCAGAGTCGGGGCAGTACGAGCAACAGAAAAGGCCTTGACTCCGTATAAGCACTACTCAGCAATAATCAAAACACCTCTGTATTATCAACACCTTTTACAGCACAAAACCAAAACAGAGCCTCATACTATCCACTGTGAAGAAAATTAACTCTACCACAGGCAAAACTAGCACATGAATAAATCACCTAATGAACAGTTGTCTTCTTACCATGACCAATTCCCAGTTTTGAAAAGGAGGTAGCTCTTCTTCTGCCTCTCACCTGGCTAGGCTCAAGTAGAACATTGTTACTTAGGAAACTTTTCTTAGTTTCATTATTAACTGCAACCTATGAAGTGAAGTTTGATAATGTAGCAAGAAAAATATCTGAGAAATTACAACACAGGATCTGAACTAAGCAGGAGATAGAAATAGAGAATTTGAAGTCAATTGCTTCATAAGTTCTATTCAGTAATAAGCTACATTAAAATTTATGTAAAATTCCAGATTGAAGGATTCTCTGTAGTTTAATACCACCTTGAATTGTCATTACATCAGCCAAGAGCAGTAAGTAATAATTTTTTTCTCTTCCTCAAGAAAATAGAAATAAAAGTTGTTATTCCCTCATGTATTTGATTTGTTTACAGAAGTACACGTGTCTACATAGGCAATAAAACTCGTTATACTTAATTAAAAAGCTGTGCAATAACAAGGCAAGCAAAGAACTAGAAAAGAATAACAAGCCAAGCCTATAACTTTAAATAGATACATGTACCTAAACCCAGAACATGCTTTTGACTAGCTTTGTAGTAACAGTGTACCATTTTAAAGTAGTATTTGGTACTTAAAGGTATCCGAAATGAGACTACATTAGCAGTAGGTTCTAAACACTTTTCTTCTCCTTGCCTTCCAGTGTCCTGTGGGTATCTCTGATTAACATTTCACTGGGTTTCATTGTTTTCAGGGACTCCTTTCTTATCCACTGGCATTTATGTCATGATGCTCAGTTTAGGAACAGCTGCACTGACATTGGTACAGTCTTTTGAGCCTCTGGTAACTTCCCAAAAAGGGCAATCAACAATCCAAAACCAAAAAACCACAACTTTGGGGATACTAGCATTCTTCAACTCTCTGGTAGTACTTTAGCTCTGGAAATATGAAAATGAAAGTGTAACTTTGAGGTATTATGTAGTAGGAAAGGCATAGAAAGAAACAAAATTCATTCTGTAAAAAACCCACCTGAATATTAAAGGAAAGAGCAGTCATTCACCTAGAGTTTTTCTGGGCTATTGGCCCCACATGATCCTACCTTTAAGGAACAATTATTTCCACCAGAAATGCTAGAAAACTTATTGCATATATTTGTTCTGGTTTTAGCACTGTTCTTCCATCCCTAAATTGATGAACAATTGTCTCTCTGCAATCCCATATAGTCCTTGGATGATGAAGTGGCTGCAGTGGTGTGGAAAACGGGAAAAACAAGGGAAACCAGAGCTAGACACTTTTGTAAATTCATTGCACATTGCATTTTCTCACATGCTCATATATTGCACATATTCATAAGCTTTCTGGAAAAGAGGTGAGTAGTGAGGTGACAAAGTTTTCTGGTAGCATTAAATTATTCAGGATAGTAAAAGCAAAATCTGGCAATGAAAAGTTACACAAGTTTACAAGACTGAAGGAGCAGTAAAAGACAAAATTCAGTGGTGATAAATGTAGAATAATGAGCAGATGGAATAACATCTATGTATATAAACAATGAGAGAACCTAAATAACTTATTACCATTCAGGAAAGTGATTCCAGACTCATTGTAGACAATTGTGCAAAAATATCAGACCCATTCTAGGAAGTGCTCAAAAAACCTGAATATAGCATTTTGAATGACTAGGAAAGGAATAAACAATTTAAGAGCATATTTAGAAGAATGGGTAAACACTTCGCAGTTCTGTTTCTCCTTCTAGACTCAGTAGAATATATAAAAATAGACTATGGTAAAAAGAATAAGAAAACTTACAGAGTAGGGGGTTTTTTGGGCAGAGTCTCTATAGCTAGTAAAAGAGGCAGCTGGAATTAGTTAGTCAATAAAGTCCTGAGTGGATTGGAGGATGTGCATAAGTACATCTAAAGAACTTCCTAGGAACCACATGTTAAAGAATATAAAAGGCAGTATTTTTTACACAAATCAGCTGAATTGTGAAACTTGTTGCTACAGGATGTCATAGATAACAAAAATACAAATAGATTCATAGACAGAGCTGTGAAAGAAGAATGCCTGCAAACAATCAACTTATACAGACAGTGATATACTCTAAATAAGTTTATTTTACCTGTTGCTTTTCACCAGCTGAAGTCTGCATGGTCCTTTATGAGTAACGTTTTCATTTTCCTTACTGGTGGAAGGCTTAGAACTCTGACTGATGAGATGAAAAATTCACAACAACAGTTTCAGAGATATTAAAAGAACATTTTTGTTGTGGGATAGAGCTTGAAATTAAAGCCCAAAACAAGACTTCTCTTTTTTTTTTTTTTTCTTTTTTTTTTTCTTTTTTTGGTAATCTACAAGACATCAAGCAAATGCCTGTTTGGACAGAGAACTAGGGAGAAAAATTAGTACATATGGTTGCTGAGGAACACAGTGCAGGTATCTCAGTATGCAGCTGCAGTGCGAGTTGCAAGCTGAGCTCTGGGTTGCAGGACCCCCAAAAAAGAGGTCATGAACTGCTGAGACTTTGCATAAGAGGGTCCAGGGACCTGTGGCACAGCCAGGGGACCAGACATTCAGAGACATAGCAGGAGCTGATGACCCCAAACTTTCCCATGCTTAGACTGTGAGGGTATAAAACAGTTTCTTTTGCTCCGGGTCCCTCCTCAGAGGTACCCAGCTTGAGTTGTTATCTGGTTATTTAGTTATTTCATCACATTTAAATTATTTTAAGGATCTGGACATCTGAGACTCTGCCATGGGAGTGGAGCTGGGGTCAAGCTGGTAAGGACATCTGGTCTGAATGTGTGAGTGTGGTGCATGTAGCTGTGGAGGAGCTTTGGTCCCAGCTCAGGTGATGAGGGGACTGCCAGAAGAGCCCCTGGATTGTTGGAGAGGGATATTTCCTTAACATGGTAACTTACATTGTAGAAATTTTAGAGTAAGTTTTAAAATTGAGTTTATATATGTATCTACTGTACAAGCTTGTTCCAGCATAGGCAGGAATGCATTCTCTGTGATGTGCTATCAGCATTAATTAGAGCTAATGAAACATACTTTTAAAATACCTCACTATGTATAAGATAATATTTTGTGTACAGATTTTTTTTCTTTTTTCCCTCAAAGCACAATTAATTGGTTAGGACGGGTAAGAATATTTGAAATTTTTTTTGGTTCTTGCTGATCTAACACTGGGCAACATAAATGTCTAGCTGACAGCACTGCACAATGTATTCCCAAACAAATATACTATTAAAAGTAAAAATATTATTATTGAAAAATTGCAATGACCTTAACTTGCAAGGAAAATGATGACTTTTAAATAGTAATTTCAAATGAAAACCTCATTTATGTTGGGGATATTGTCCAGCATTCAAAGCAGTCCCTTTTGTTACTGCTGGGAGAAAGACTCCAAAGAAAAGCCAAGTATCTAGAGGTAGCAGTGAAAGCTATGCAGTAGGGAAAAATCTTTTTTTTTTCCCTACTAATGAATACAGATGGAAGAAAGACGGACAAAGTGCAGGAAATTACTATGAAAGACTGGGAAGTTTAGTCTTTAGAAATGGAGCACAGAGACAGTGTTTATTGAAAATGATTGCAACTGAAAACAAGATTATGATGTTTTTTGGGCTGTCTATGACATCATGATGTATGTTTCAGCTTACTAGGGAAGTATTTTTGTAGCACGAGATGAAACATATGTGGTACATGCCCTGATAGGTACATGTGGTTATGCGAAAGTACAAAGTCAACAGGAATAATGTTGGAGGAGTGTGCAGTATGAAGTTTCATCCAGATTGCCTTTGAGAGCAGTCCTGGAGTGAACTATCCTAGAATGAGCTCCTTTGTAGAATACTGATAACTGAAGCAGAGTCTGAGCAGGTAAAGAACTTGAATGGCTTAAAAGAACAGTGTCAGCACAGAAACGAGGCAGATGACATATTATAGTCAAGCTGATAGACTTAGTCCAGCTCTTTCTAGCAAGAAAGGCTCATGCTTTCTGATCTGTAAATCCCAAACAACAATCCACCATGAAGAAATACCTTTGGAATAGCTGAAAAGCACTACCATAGAGATAATTGAAATGATTGCTTCTAACCCGACACATGTTCAATGTTGCATTCATATACCCAGATTTTTTCAACCCTCCCTGTCCATCTACTACAAAAAGGAGACTAGCATATGGTGTGTCTGTTCTTGAGTGAGAAAACATGGCTGCCTTCAGCTGTTCCAAGGGGCAAGGCATAGTAATTAGTTATTAAAGTTTACTGCAATATATAAAATACAAACACATAAACTATCTGGTTTACATTATTTCTCATAAAAATCTGTTTCAATGTAAAAGCAACAAATATGATTCCATATTTTTTTAGCCGTGAGTGTCAGGCAGCACATGAAAACTGAACTTAAATAATTTGACCTAATTTTCTGGCAGAAATCCCTAGTGTGAAATTGGCAGACAAAAAAGTAATAGTGATTTGTATGTGAATTTTATGTACATCACAACTTATGTATTTAATGAACTCTGCCTTTTCTTGCAAAAGTTAAATTCTTTAAAATATTAGGCACTACTCACCTATCCTTAGCCTTCAGTTTAGGGAAATTCACATTATGATATTTCTATAAAAATAGAATAATTATGAATCTGTTTGGTTGCTGTAAAGTGAGACAACTTGCTTTCAGAAGAGATAGTATTTTTTCTATATATGTATAATAAACCTTGTAAACAGATGCTTTCTTAATTCCTCCATGGTGTTATCTAATCTTATTCGTACTTTATTATATCTGTAGATTCCTTTATGTTGTTCATCGCCATGGCATTTCAGTGCTTTCATCTATCCTATTTTCTGTAAAATAAGTGCTTGCCTTTGCCACATATCAATTGATAGCATAGCTTCACTGGAAGAGAGATGAGAATTTTTAAAATATGACAGAAAAAGTCATGGTAAAATAAAAGGACCATTTTATACAGCTCAGACTGTAAGTGATTAGGAGTATGAAGGATTTGTATAAATATACAGTTTTTAATGGTATAAATGAATCAAAGTCTAACTTGTACTGTGTAGAGCAAAACTTGTGCATCACAGAACCCTTATATCACTGTCTGCAGACCATCTTTCTCTCTTATACTTTCTGCACAGCAGCATGAATAGACCATTAAAGAGGCTTGTTTCCTTCTTCCATCTGCTCTTGATTATGACTGAAATGGTCAATATTCCTAATGTCATTTATATGGAAAGGATTGTGTTTCCCTGTAGAATTCTAAGTATTCAAATCCTGGTACAGCCACCGAATGTGCATGAAAGAACCTTTAGTTGCCTTTTACATCACCCTTTTTCGTCTTATCTTCTTCAGCTTCATTTCACTCAGTCGTCCCTTTTTTTTTTCTTTTGGAGACTGAGGTAATAAGAGCTGCCATTCAGACACTTTTCAACCAAGAGGTATCTCAGTGGTTGTCTGTAGAGTTGGCAGCCATGTACTGGAAAATTTCCATATGAGATGAATTCTTTATAACAATGGATTTACAGAAGTTAAACATGATTTCCTTAATGCCTGTATGAATTCCTGACATTACAATTCTAGCACAAACTCTGTCCTGGTGCTCCTTGGCAGCTAAGAACCAAGACAGATGGAGATTCCTTGATCTGGGAAAACACAGGCTAATCTTTCTACAGAGTCCTTGTCAGTTATGTTTAACATAAATTTGGTCACTCTTGAAAACTAGTTCCACTCTATCAGATGAATGAATTTTTATAACCTGACTTTGGATTTCAGAGATTCTTGATTTTAAGTTTACTTAGGGTAAAAGTGCTGAGTCAGAAAAGAAGTAGTGATTGCAGCTTTCTGATTTGAATCTTCTGGCACTTGAGTGGGACATTTATGAGCAGCTTGGATGTAAATCAAAGTAATCAAAGGGAATCCCTCAATTTTCTAACTCCAGATGTTCACAAAGCTGGTGTTTTAAAGTAATTCCTGTGGGATATCATACCAAAAGGAGTGGTGGCACTAATGTTATTAGCATTAGAAGGTACTTCTAAAGCACCTTCAGAATGCATGCACTTACAGAAAGAACAAATTTTCAGGAGTTGGTATGAGTTAACACAAGTTTCAATTATTTCTGGGGTGCTTTAATGAGGGTCTTTAAGCCTTCTCTTATCATCCCACTTTCATCCAGAAAGAGGTCATAGAGTTTGACAATTAGACAATTTCTTGTTCAGTTCTAGCCTCTCTTTTTCTTTTCTGCTCCAGAATATTTTTATTAGTTTTACAGCCAACTAATATGATGAGTGATCTGCAGGTCTGTACAAACCTACTAAAACAGTGACAATTTCAGAACCATTTCATAGAAGCTGTGTTCTTGATTTTGCGTCAGCCTTGGCTGAATAAGTGGGAGAAAATCAAGACAATCCAAAAACGACACAGAAGAAGTAGAATCAGAGATAAACCATAAGACTTCACAGATAAGGCCCTTGTTCATAAAATGCTGATCATGTGGGAAAGCCTTAGTAGCATAAAAAACTCTTTGCAATGTTCATTAAAGTTGAGAGAGAAGAATCCCAGGCATGTACTGAATGAAGTCAGTGTATACTTCCTCATATCTAATTAGAGAAAAAAATCTATAAATGTGCATTCAGAAATTCTACGTTCATGCTAATTATCTATTGCTTTCTGTACCACACACTTCTTTAATTTTCTCAGAGATGTTAGAAATCTTTGCTAAAGTTTCAGGCTGCCCACTGATAATTAGTCAAACTGAGCACTGAATGTCTGCTAATAATTCAAATATAATTTGAAAATTAAAGCATGTTGTGGGTTGAGGTTGGTGAAGAAAATTTAAAGAATAGCAACAAGTACAAATTATAAGTTCATATAAGTGAACAATCACAAAACCTGCAGAATTCAAACTCCTAGAGATCTCCCTTTTTTTTCAGTGGTCACAAAAACACTGCTTGTGTTGTGTTATGTTGAGAAATAACTCTTAGCAGAGCATTGATTCCAAGAACAATAAATAGTGTATGTGTATGCAAGATGAGCTGGGAGCAAAAAATTCATGTTACAAAAGACTTTTCAAGTTTCGCATATTTATTTGATCAAAGAGAAAGATCACCTTACTGAGCTTTAAGCATTTAAGTCTTCCAGATTAAAACAGACATTTTAGGTACTCCTGAAAAAACTTGGGCTGAAGGGAGACTTAACACCACATCCACATGCTCTAATACAATTCGACAAATAGTTCTTCCATAGTACACATACATTTTCTCTTCTTGTGCAAACTCATAGGCTCACAAGGCAATAAGAAGTTATTTTCTGAATAACTGTGATCAGAGAGCTTTTACTTCTTTACATGCCTTCACTGTCACAAAAGAAATTATCATCAAGAAAAGCTGTAGAGGCCCCAAACCTTCTGTGCAGACAATACTCAGCATTTGGGGATGGTACAATGAAGGTATTGCTAAAGGAATATTTTAATGATACAGGATGATCCATAGAAGGCAAATAATTCTGGTTTATCTGATATAGTTGTTTTTCGCCTGTTCTTTTTCTGTAGGACACTGCATTTACTCTGGTTTTTGATCATTGTACTGACATTTGAAATTAATCAAAGAGCATTAAGCAGTATATTATGACATACATGGTAGACGTAAGGCTGAGTGTTCTTTGGTTGATTTTCACTAAGTATCTTATTTGCCCCATGTGCTCCTGTGTCTTTCTAGTCTCATAGTTGTTTAATTTTCAGGTTTGCTTTCCTTCTCTCAAATTAATTTTTAGGCCCACCGCCTAATATGCTGTTAGAAGAGTGGTAGGCCAAGGAGACTGACTATATGCAAAGACAACACAGAAAATGATAGTAGTGTATAGAAATCACACATTTTAAACTTGCATGTGCTGGAAAAGCTGCATTGGGAACCTCACTCAAAATATAAGATGTAAAGGTTTTTTTTTAATTACAGCAGCATCTTTTAGCAAGTCTAAAGCAATTGCTAGTGAAAACTGTGATTATTTTGAGGTGTGTGTGGTTATACTTGCACTTTTATAAGGCTGAAATTGTAGTGTTACACATTAGTATGCATACAATCTCAATATTTAGATGTTGTGTATGACTAAATTCTGCATGAAAAATACTGTGCTATTGATCGAACCAGTCAGGGTTCAAGTGCGGTGACAGTCTTCAATTTTAGTTATTCATTGTTATAGAAATCTTTAAAAAGAAATCAAAAAGCTGTCTTTTCTTTTTTTTTTTTTTACTTTTAATTTTCAGTATCTCAGGGTCTACAGCTCTTCAGAGTAAATTTCACCAGGGAGGCTACACAGAAGGCAAATATTTTGTTTTTCTTGGGCAGTATATCATATTTTATTATTTCACATTTCTGTAGACTATTCCTTTCAGCTGTGGCAGTTTTTTCTTCTCCCTCATACTGATATATGATTATTGTTCCAAGTAATGCCAGACAAGACAAGTCTGCTTATTTATATTTTATTTCTAAACACCCTTTTTCCAACATCTTAATGACAAACAAGTCCTAGTTTCAGATGCAAGTCACTGCTTTCACTTGTTCTTCAATAGGACAAAACTGACTTAATTTAGCACTATTTTTTAACATTTAAGAAGAGGGATGTAAAATATTGTTTCAATAGTGTTTGCATACATAGCCATTATCATAATATAGTATTGTCCTGCCATATCGCTCCAAATGAAACAATGACTCAAAGATTTTCAGGTTGTCTGCAGAAGTACTGAGGAGAGACTTATCCCTGAGTAACTGAAAAAGTGTGGGCATAGCTAATTTTACGACTGTTGAAAAAAATAGTAGATGGGAGATCTTTTCACTCAGTATCAAGGAAGGCTCTTTGAATTGTAGTAATTGAATGATACAATGCCCGTAATTTGCCAAGACTTACAGTTTAGTAGTGAATGTCAAAACACAACATTGGTACTCAGTGTATTATGTATATTTTTGTGAAATAAGGAGAATATTTGGATCATACTGGTTAATTTTTGTAGTTTTGCAAGATCCAGCAAGTTTCTTACTTGTATGTCAAAATGTCAAAAATGTCAGATTCTTTTATTAAACACACAGTTCTAGTTGCACTAGAACTAATAAACACTTTTAGCATTTTTCATGTTTACTATTAGGTTGGACTGCCCGTTAAACACCTATGTGGAAAAAATCCTCTTTTTGGTATCAAGCAGATGGAGGTAAACCCACAGCTACATTTGTCATGATACATTTTCAGATTATCTGTGCCCAAGTCTAGTTAATGTGGTTCTGCAGGAACCACAAATGTCAGCAGTTTTATTATTTATTATTATTACTATTATTATTTTTATTTATTATTATTGTTATGTGGTGGTTGTTGTTGTTGTCGTTATTGTCATTATTGTTATACTATTGTTATTAATATTGTTGTTGGGGTGTTTTTTCTGACCTGAAATGATTTCACATGAACAGAAGAGTTCAACTCTCTCTTTTGAAACATACCACCAGTTATTCTTGAGTACTTAACACAAAATGGAAGTGGATTCATTGTCCCTTACATTATGCACCTAAAATACAATTTAGCTTTTATGTCTAGTCAATAATAAAGGTAACTTCTCTGGGGGATTTTTTTCATTGTAAGGCTTATATCCAGGCTATAAATTTTCCATCTATTTGGTTCATTGAGGAAATGTAGTTGATTTGCTTAATAGAACCTGTCTAAGATTTAAATTGTTAAAGGCCGATGAGTTTTACTAACTATAATCAAATTATTTAATGTTTATGCAGAGAGCCAGAGACAAATCCACCAGTGCTGTTCTTTAGAATACTTCTCTTTAATCAGAAAGAGCCACAGTGTCTAAGGGGTGACCTGGGCACTGTAACTATTACTGTAACACTGAGGTTGTGGGTTCAATCTTAGTATGGACTATTCACTTAGGAGTTGGACTTGATGATCCTTGTGAGCTGCTTCCAACTCAGAATAATCTTTGCAATAACAATGAAAATGGGGAGTGTGGTTATGGGGTGGTGTTTCTAACTGTGTTTATGTCATTATCCAAATTCAGAGTAATTACTCCTCTATTGATTGAAAGGGCTCACCTCTACCACCTTCATGGGAAAAAATGAAGGAAACTGTATGAAGAATAATGCCATATAAATGCAGAAGAATTTCAGTTTGAAACTTTTGAGTTCTACATGTCACAAACAGACATAAAGCTGGAGATGTAATTGAAGTTTTGAATTTTAATCTCTTTATCTAATGCATTTTTTGTGCCTACTTTTAAGTAGATTTAAAGTCAGCATCAGATCTGTAAGTTTTTTTCTCATGA
The DNA here is from genome assembly GCA_013397815.1 of Aleadryas rufinucha. Lineage (NCBI taxonomy): Eukaryota > Metazoa > Chordata > Aves > Passeriformes > Aleadryas > Aleadryas rufinucha. The sequence goes on along the minus strand of VZTH01012530.1, from coordinate 10,787 downwards.
CTCCTCAGCAGGGTCAGTATTTTTAGGTATTTATGTTTCCTTACATATTTTCAAGATCAAATAACTCTTGGTTGGAAGGAAAATCATAAATTGCACTTCATTTCTGTTGATTTTGAAGACTGTGAGCCTAATATCAGATCCAAAAAAGCAGCAAAATCTAGTGATGATAGCTGACTTTTACACCATAGAACTTCCATATAAATTATTTGGAATAAATTTATGCTATTTCTACATTCATTCATGTAGAAATAAAAATATTACCTTATTTGTTAAAGAAACCATCAATAACCCATCCATTCTCCAGAATGAAAAGCCATCAGTCTTGTAAATTGAACTAAACAAAGCCTTATATAAGGATTTGCTTTCCCCTATATATCTTGGACAAGATAAACACATTGTGCATATGTTTTTTACCAATCATTAAGAAGCATAGAAACATCATCATCTCTCAAAGTAAGCAAGCTAATATTATAATCTTCCTTCTCATGCTTAAGTATTTCATTAGATCAATACCAGTGGTCTAAATCAGAGCTTCTTCCACTGAGAGCAAAAGACTACAGCTGGAATAGGGATGGGTCCCAACGACTTTATACATGTTATGAAAATTTGCAAAAATATTTTTCAGAAGTTCATTTAATACAGCTGAAAACAAATTTTAAAAAGAATGGAAAACAACAGGTAAACAAAAGTAATAAAAATGAAATAGTTTTTCTTAAACTTCTCAGGATATCTTATAAAGAGCCTCCAAACTCTCTCAGCATGCATTCAGCTTTGAAATGGCTGAAAGAAAGGGTGGAGATTGCATTACAGCTGCTCTGATCATCACCTTTATAAACATTTCATTTTTATTTTCCTAGAAGCATAAGAAAATGAATAGAGCAAAGATTTATGTCATTGAATGTCATAGCTGATTACCTCTAGAAATGAGGAGAATGCAATTTTTATGACTTTATTTAAAGCTGAGCTATTTTTCATAAGTAAATACAGCCAGGACAGACAGCTTTAATTTTTAAGAATGTATGGAACACTGTGGTGTAAATTTTTAAATGACGATATGGTTTTTTTTAGATGCAGTGTTTTTCTAAATAAAACATGCAGCACAACTCTAGTATGCATAATATTTCTGTTGTAATTTGCAATGATATTAAGACAATAATTTTTCTTACTAAGATGCAGGCACTATGAACCATTTGAAAATACCATTCACTGATAATTTATTTCCAGATAATACTAGAATACAATACTTATGATTACAAGAAACTGGCTTCTTTTTCCATCCAGTGGAAAGAAGTTGCATGGAGAATTAGGCATGTGAAGGATGTGTAAAAGTTAATGAAATTAAAGGATCCTTGCAGTTAAACTGATCCGTAACAGTTGTGTCTGGCATTCATTTTTGATCTTTATTTTTGTAGGATAGATACAAATAGTCAGATTTATGTTATACAAACCCCCTGTGCATGGCCAGCATAGGTAATGGTTCCAAAGACCTATCAACTCCCCTTTAGAAGTCTGCCTGATGAATTACTTCTTTTTGAATCCATTCTTGAACATAAAGACACACACACACACATGCTTTGTAGCAACCAAGCAGAGAGGTATGCAAGAAGGCAAGCCCATACCCAAAGATGTGTTTGTAAGAGAGCAAAAGGAATATCCATGTAGATGGTTCCAGTCACTGAAAGAAAGTTCTGCTCTGAAAGATGTGTGCATGATGCTGTGTTCCGGTTCATAATCTTAGACATCATGTGCCCTGGCATAGTGACACCCAAGAGCAGGGGCACATCATTTTTATTGCTGATTTAGTCAGTTAGTTTAATATTAAAATATTAAAATATAGTGAAACAGTGAGTAGAGCAGATGTATTCTAGGAGTAAGCACAGACAAGCATGGTTATTAGTTTAACAGAAATTCTGATATGTCGAAATCCAACTAATGTTGATTCCACTGTCACACACAGATCCCTTCATTTTCTAGTTAATCTTTTCTTTAAAACCTCATTAGGAGATTCTTTGCTTCCTGTAGTCATTCTATTTCTGGGCAGGAAGAAAGGAAATTCCACTATCACCTACCACTGAGCAAAAAAAGATGGACAAAGCAGAAAACAGAGATAATGCTATCATGAGGTTTAATATGACAGAAATCTACACTGCAAATCTGCAAAACTGTACTGCAAGCTAGTGTCAAAATCCTCATAACTTAAAACCTCAATGGAGGTGTGAACTAAAGCACACAAGTTTATCTTAATTATTTTAACTAGTTTTTCAGCAGCATGTGGAGCTTTGAATTACTTTGAGCATGTTTGCTTTGAGAAGTGAATACAGGAGCTCTTCCCCATTCCAGGCTCCATTCCAGCAGCTACCTTGGAGAAAGCCATGTCAGTGTCTGTAATCTGGGAAACTACAAGCAGATTGCACACTGCTGTACCATATTATTCTCAATGCTCGTGGTTCACCCTGGTTGAAAAGTTCACCCATCCATGAAGTCAGATACCTGATGTGGCCAGAATTTTGAAGACCTATCTGCTCCTTTCCTTTATAATGATCACACCTGAAAAACCTGAGCATTTTCAGGTGCACCAAGTTTCTGATTGATCAAAAACTGAGAAAATGACCTATTGGAAGGAAAAGACTAAAATAGGAGCACTTTTAAATGAAATTCCCCCTTGTTCATGTATCCTGTCAGAATGGCCTCATTTGAATTTGGATCTCAACCATCAGTTTTCAGTAGTTTGTTAGGTTACAGTCAAGAGAAGGCTTTGGGGTCACCTAATTGTAGACTTCCAGTACTTGAAGGAAGCCTACAAGTAAGATGGAGAGAAATTTTTACAAAGGCATGTAGTGATAGGACAAGGAGGAATAACTTCAAACATAAAGAGATGAAGTTTAAATATTAGGAAGAAATTCTTTACTGTGAGGGTCTTGAGGCACTGGAACAGGTTGCCCAGAGAAGTTGTGGATGTCCCATCCCTAGAAGTGTACAAGGCCAGTCTGGATGGGACTCGGAGCCACCTGCTCTAGAGAAAGTTGTCCCTGCCCAAGGTAGGGGGATTGGAAGCAGACGATCTTTGAGATCCCTTTCCAACCCACACCATTCAATGATTCTGTGATACAGAAAAACATCCAGCAAGCAAACATTCTTTGCAGCCTGCCTTTCCTCATCTTAGCATCAGAGTGTTCCTTCAGAGTACTTCTTTGTCCTCTCCACTGTAGCTAAAACATATTATTTAAAATATTAGAATATATAACTGAAAAAGTTTTCTTGGGTAAATTGCTGGGTTTTTCCCACATCTCCTACTAATAATAAAGATCCAGAAATAGTGACACCTTTTTTTTTTTTTGCAAGAACTTGCAGGACATGAAAATTCAGCTAATCATAACAGCCACTCCACAGAGAAATAAAACATCCTTCAATATTAAATTGCATACATTTGATAGGAGGTGACTTGTTGTCCATCACACAAGCCCTTATTTCACAAATTCCCGTCGATAGAAATAACTTAAACATTCCTATTTCTCCCTCAAATACCAGCTATTTATAAAATGTAACTCATTCAGGCAGAAATATAGGCAGTGGGTTAGAAAATGGTTGCTTATTTTTAGACATCACCCTGTATTCTTACTAGAGCCTGAGAGCTTCATTTACCTTAATAGGATATGATTTTTCTGGTTACTAATATTCTGAGCATGCTGGTAGCTTCAGCATAATCTGTCATGCCTTGCTGTTGACATAAGAACAGAACTGATATGGTTGGTAGGGATTGCGGCAATGATGAGCAAAAAGATTCAAAATGAGCTACTAACACTAAAAAAACCCACAGGTGCCAGGTGCAAGTTTAACATCCTAAGAAATTTTATGTGTTAGAACAGGGTCAGTTGAAAAATATGCCCCTTGAGGAATCTTCTCTTCACTAACTCTTATATCCCCAGATTATAATGAGCACTGAATTCCAATCAACGCAATTACTAAGGAACATAAATTCTATATTACAAGTTTATAATGGGAAAACACTTAACCTGGAGATGAAACCCCTGTGGAAAAAAAAAAACCAAAACAAACAAAACCAAAAGAACAAAACAGTCTATTAATTCCCTAACTGTAAAGCTGCAGTTTTATTTGGCATTAGTAGTTTTTGAAAGTTCTTTAACGGGTGTGGAAATACATCTGAAGGATTCTGTCAGGCTATGTGTCTATGATATTTCAATGGTAAAACTTTTAGCATACATATATTCCTAGGTGAAATTACAAAGGATTTGTTTGTTTGTTCCTGTAGGAAAGTGCTGATATCTCTGTTCAGTTCTATACCAATACTCTTGATGACTTCCTGTAATATTAACCAATAATAGAAACAATAGAAATCAATACAGCTTCGAAATATTGCCATGCAACAGCAAAAATAAGCATGAAAAAAGCCAGTCTATGCAGTGTATCTCTAAATGCTTTTGAGAATTGTGCCAGCATGGCAGACTAACAGATTTTTGCTCTGTAGGCAGCTAAGGCTACACATTTTATATGGTGTGATGGTAGCAACTGATACATTCCCTTAATATTTCTATTAAAGTATTAAGAGTGGATTCAAATCACAGATTCTTTGGCGAACATCTGGCACAACTCCACAGGGGATCTTTGGAGTTATTCTAATTTATATTGGTGTCACATTGATGAAATTTTGGTCTTATAATCCTCCTCTACTCCCCAAGTTGTTTCAGCTTGCAGCTTTGTGGCTAACAAGAAATTTTATGCTGGTAAGTAATTTTTCGCCAATTCTGATGTTCTCAGCAAATCTTTGACTTTGTAAGGACATATGGGAAGGCTTTGTTTAGCTTAGAAAAAACATAACTCTGGAGAAACCTTAAGCATGGTGCATAAATAATAATGCAGGGGTTTTTCTGATATAATTGCATAGTATAATTTTTAAAAAACATAGCTAATTTTAGTAGACTGTAGTCCTGTTTATAGCCAAATTCAATAAAACAAAACCACCTTCTGTTGAAACACAGGAAAATCTCAGAGAGCACTCTCAACAGTAAAGTAGTTGAGTAGGTAAAGAAAACAAAATAAAAATAATATCCAGAGTCTACTTAGAAGTATGAGTTATCTGACAGATTTTAACATTTTATTTCTTCAGTTACTGCTTAATTTCTACATTTTTGGTGAAGGCTGCACCCCTCTCCATGTTATGGACAGGTTTCCATCAGCCACACTTGCAATTAAACTTGTAGGTTGATAACTCAGGCAGATTCTGCTTCCTTCTCTAGAAGATTAAGGATAAAAGTCTCTGTGGTTGAACAATAAATGCCTACAATGGAAGAAGTCTTGGAGGAAATGGATCTAGAAGGTGTATTCATGAAGCTGAGTTCCAAGCTAGAAAAGCACAGGAAGTGATCAGAATTATTGTAGGGAAAATTGGACTTAGCTCAACACAAACAAACCGCAGGGTGTCCTTTGTTTTAGAAAAATGGCTGTATTGGTTGATTGGGTCAACAAGCGTTGAGAGTTGAGTGGGTGTATCTGTTGTGTAAACAGTTTTTCCACTGTTAACCAAAAGGCTGTGAACGTGTCCTTGGATTAACATGAAACAACCAGAGAATCACAGAATAAGCTGAGTTGGAAAGGACCCACAAGGATCACCGAGTCCAACTCCCAGGCCTGCACAGTGCCATCCCCAAGACAAGAGCATACACGGCTAAGCCCAACCCAGTGTAAAAAACAACCAGCCCATGGAATGGACTTTGAAGAGAGCAATGGTCTTGAGCTGGCTTCAACCAATGTATTTCTTCTTGGTGGCTGTGGACACCCAGTGTCATGACAGTGAACATACAGAGATCATTAACATGAACCATATTTGTATCGTGCATATTGCAATTGCTATAATCTGCTCAGTGTACTTGCATTGTGATTTCAGTACACTGATATATCTCTTGGATGAGTCAAAATCCTGTGTAATGTCAAATATATACATGTAAGTGAACTTGGTATTAAACATTAAACCCTCCCATGTGGAATATCAAAAATGAACCTTGTTGATTAGTATTGGACTCTGACAATCTGCTAACAGAAATGTAACAATTTTCTAATCATTTTTTGTTCCTTCTTATATTCAACAATATTACTAGAAAATTATTTTGAATGATAGATATCTTCTCCACTCACTTAATGTCTTCTCAAGACAGTTTCTAAGTAACGAGTGAACAAGCAATGTTACTTGTCTCATGAAACGCTAATTCAAAACAACAGATCAGATTGGGCAAGAAAAACAAAGTATAAGGGGGTTTTTTGCTAATATCAATAGTGCAATCCTGAGTTTTGTAAAATAGATAGAAAGATCTTACTGAGCTTACAGCTCTGACAGAATGCAAATATTTTTCCATGGAAGTATAATATTTCTTGATACTTCCAGTGTGTTTTCTTATCCTGCTATCTGTACCATTTTTAAAATGCTTAACTAATTAATCAGCTTAACATTGCAGGGATTAAGTTCTGACCTCATATGAAGGAAACCACACTGTTAATTCTTGCAGGTTTTCTGCAAGCTATACACTATTAGATGTTTATAGTTATATATAAAGATATCATTGCTAGTTATGCATAAAAGTACTTTCAGTGATTTTTAAGTCAGCTAATTCAGAAATTTTTTTTTCAAATTTTGGTATTAAGTTTTGCATTCTGTTTTCGAAAAAGGCCAAAAGTGGATGCCTCATAAAGAAGTAGAATAGGTATTTGCGATGCTTTCCCTTTGTTAGCCTCCAAGTTTTCCAGCTATATCCATCTCACTGGTTTTCATGAGCTTGCCAAAATCTTTCTCTACTTCCTCACTCCGTTTTCTTTCTGGTCATGCAACAAGTAGGAGTTGTTTCTCCAGTTTAGACTCTAACTGGTATTATCCTTCAGACTTGCAAGATTTTACTCTGAATTTGTTGAATGGCCCTCCATGTGGTTCCCGAGTATCATAGTGATGTGGGGTGTCACTTTTCTTGCTCTCTTCTCTTCTCTTCTCTTCTCTTCTCTTCTCTTCTCTTCTCTTCTCTTCTCTTCTCTTCTCTTCTCTTGCTGTCATTTAATTGTGTTTTTTGCATCAAAGTCTGGCTTCAGTGATGAGCTGGAGTGTGCTAAGAAGCTTGGCAAAGGGTTCTCTGTCTCATAAAGCACTGATGGTGCAATCCCACAGCTCACGGTACAAATGTTAGTCTTCCAATTTTTAAAATAGTGTAGAGTAGCAAATAATAACATTAGACTCACTCAAAACCTGCTATTTCTGGAAATATGTGATCTGTTTCCAGAAGTTCGAAGAGAAGCTACTCAGAGTAGAGCTTGTGACAGAGAAGACTCTCAGTTGTCCTGATCTCTTTTTCTTTTTTTCCTTTTATATGCCACAAACTTCTGCTACATGAAAATGCTCTCTTCTTTCCTCTCTGTCCTCTTGGTGAACCAACTCATATTCTGCATATTTTAGCTTGCTTAATATCCAGATTTCTTCTCAAGGTCTTCTTTTATGCTTTTCTTGTTGCTTCACCCCTACACAGCAATCAGTTTTTCATAAAACTACCTGCATACTTCCCAGTGGGGATTAAATAATTAAAGCTGCATTTATTTCTGGCGGGTCATGTTGATTATCATAAAACAAAACCAAGCAAAAAAATAAATTCTTTTTTCTCAAATGTCATACTCTTCATGAAACCTGTTAATGAAATGAACTTTAAAAACTACCCTGCAATAAACCAGTGCATAAATCTGTGATGCCACTTGCTCTGTACAAAGGAGATGAAACAAAATGGTGTTTGGAGTTCTCATTTACATACATTAATCTGTTTCTTTCTATTCCTTTTCAGTAAGTGCTTGATTTATATTTAAGCAGTTTGTAGCCTGCTACAGTGAGATGCCATATTTCTGATACAATAGTGTGCATAATGTATTCTTCGACAGTATGTTTACTATAATCTATGAGGAAATGCTATTTATTCATACAGCCACTTATAAGAAAGTTTGCCATTTCTGAAATAAAACCTAATGATAAATAATGTCACTTATGCACATGCACCCAAAATTACATACAAGACCCTGTATTTTCAAGAAGGTCAGGGTACATCAGCTATACTACAATTTAGCATAAAATTACTTATTTAGAAGCTAAACTATCCCTGCCAATTTTCACTTAAAATTTAAACTGTTACCTTCTTCTATTTAACAAAATACTAAACTGGCAGAGAAAAAGAAGAAATCTATAAAAATGTTCATTCCAGTGATCACAGTTTTGATGGGCTGTGTGGGCTACAAGACAAACCCCTTTTAGGATGCCAAATTATTTCCATTATTATGTTTCCTTTAATCATCTGTCATTAAGAAAATCACTGTTTCAAGACATCACATTGCTTAATATGAGAAATACTTATCAAAGTTATACGAATCCCAGAAAATGTAAAATTATTGTAGCTTTCCTATCTGAAATATTATTAAATTTTATTATTTAAAATAATACTTTTTTGCCTAAATTTTGACATGTCTGCAGTGGGCATTTATGATGCTAGGTCAGATTTATCTCTTTGAAAGCACACCTAAATTATGAAGTGAACAAATTTGTCCTCATAGTCCATGAAGGAAAACGGATAATTTCAGCACAAAACCCTTTCAGTTTTATCAGTCTCTACAACTACCTGAAAGGAGTAGCAAGGTGGATGTCAGTCTCTTATCCAAATATCATGTAGTAGGACAAGAGGTAATTACCTCAATGGCACCAGGGGAAGTTTAGGATGGATATTAGGAAAAATTTCTTCCTAGAAAGGGTTGTCACACATTGGAACAGGCTGACCAGGAAGGTGTTTGAGTTACCACCCCTGGAGGTATTTAAAGACATGTAGGCGTGGCACTTGGGGACAGGTTTAGGGATGAACTTTACAGTGTTGGTTAATGGTTTGACTTGATGATCTTATGGGTCTTTTTCAATCTAAATAATTCTGCGATTCTAGGTGTCCTCAGATGAATCATTTCCTAAAATTAGCACTATTTTCTCCATTGGCTATAAAGCAAGCACTGGATAATCATCTAAGCTATAAATGTCTACATTATGGACTTCTAAACTTCTGTACTTGAGGTGAATCCTCACCCTAACATGCTAAGGATGCATTGGATACCCTAATGTCCCACTCCTCTCCAGGACTCGCAAATATTACAATCTCATCTAAAAAGCCATTAGGAACCGTAAACCAATAGTCAGGAAAGAGCTTCCAATAATCTGCAAACTATAAATGGCAAAGAAGTTCAGTTTTCTGGTCACCATGTATTTCTAACAGCACTGCATATAAGATGGTCTGAGCATTCTTTATTGTCTTAGTATTTTGAATCAAAATTGGAAAACACAATTTTAGCAAGACAGAAAAGAGACGTAATTATTCCCCCTGTCTGAAAACCTCTACAGAGTGGTCATGAAGGCAGTTTTCTAGAGGACCAAAGGGCTCAGACTGCTTGTCCAGTTATTATCCAAGTAAAAATCTGATAAAATGAAGGCAGGACGCTTCTTCCAAGGAACCTTTAACATTTTTGGTTTGAGTCAAACAGGATTATTGACATTTATTTCCTAATTCAGCTGATATTTTTCAGGATTCATATTTCAGTCTGAACCTATAAAATGGTTCTCATTGAATTCAGTAGCCGAATATAAATATCTGTTATTGACATAATTCTGTATGAGAGAGTATCACAGCTCATGATATTGCTGTTACTGATTGTTGTACACAGCTGCTTCACCAGGACAAAGTGAGAGCCAGGTCACATCACTCCTTACTGGGAGAAATAAGTGAAGTGCAGAAGGGGTGTCCTCCTCACTTCTCCTCTCTGACACAAGGATTTAGGCTGACACAAAGCACCATACTCTCAGCATCTAACCCCTGATTATTGCATTGACCTGGCCTCAGCTATGAACACCAGAGTACCCAAAGTTTAGCTGGAAGGAACAAGACTAGAAGCTATCAATTCAACTGTAAGGAAGTTCAGAGGAAATCTTTACGTTATTTTTAGGCTTGAATCATGTTTTGTGTGAACCCCTCACATGCTAATAAGGAGCTGTACTTCAGTGTTTATGTTGCTCTCTCTACTTCCCTTTGTATTTAGGGACTTACTTAAGGACTCCCCAAATACATAGGTGTTTTAAACTTCCTTTTACTCCCTTTAACATGTTGTTCTTTCTTACATATTTTCCTTGTACTTTTCGGCTCATCCAAGCATAATTTTTTTCCTCTTTCAGATGCCTGACATGCTTCTCTTTCTTGCAGTAAGCTTAGTTTTGTAGCAAAGGTTTTTGTTCAGTGGAATGATAGACAGAAGTGCATTTTCTTATGCATAGAAACCCATCTCTTTAAAATCAAACTGGCAAAATCATACTGCAACTAAAAATACCTCATCTAGCAATAGACTGGAAGATTATCACGGAAAAACATCTCTAATATACAAATGTATTTGATGGAAGAATGTAGGTTGCAATAGCATGATGAAGGAATTTTGGAGGTATAGTAATCCTCATTTATCATGACCCATGTAGTGGTTATGTCAGATTTGATCAGGTCATCCAGTCTCAACTTGGCCAGTTCTTGCATAAGATGCCTTCAAGGAAAATGCAAGGTTGCATGGGAACCAGTGCTATTAATTTATCTAGACATTCTTTACTCTGAACTATTATTAAATTTATGGAGTAACAGAGTACATGCAATGGGTCAGAAAAAAATTCCTTTCAGAATTGATGGACTAATGTTTATTGAATACTAAAAAAAAATAAAGTTCTATGTTGTAGACAGGTGTCC
>VZTH01012526.1:0-33981 GCA_013397815.1 Aleadryas rufinucha | reverse complement strand
GGAGGAGTTGCTGGGAGGGTGCTGAGAGATGTAAGAGGGGAGCTGGGGCTGGGGGTTTGGGGAAGGCACCATCAAACCTGGTGACATCTCCTGGGAAAGGGGGGCTTCTGGCAGCAGGAAGGGTTTGGATCACTGTCCCTGATGCAATCCAGGATGGAGACCATGTGAGAGCAAGCTGCATTCAGGGTGAGAAGAAACAGCCTCGAGCTGTGCCAGGGCAGGTTTAAGTTGGATATTAGGGAAAAATTCTTTACAGAAATCGTTGTCCAGCCCTGGCACAGTCTGCCCAGGGCAGTGGTGTGGCAGGGTCTGTAATTAAATCATCCTTACAGCTTCCAAAGGTCTGGCCTCGCATCCTGCTCCCTCCAGAGCCAGCCTGGGTGGCCTTGCATCAATCCCTTCTCCTCTCGGTCCCCAGACACGGCGAGGATGTAACAGGGTGTCACCTTCCCGGCTCAGTGTGAAAGCCTTTAATGAGGCACGTGGGTGATTAAGAGCATTCTCAAATTTATTTTCCTGAAAAGGTGTCTAAAACACCCTGAAAGGAAGTGGTGAAAAGCGACAGCTGATGAATAAACTGCTCCTCATCACTGGGAAATGGAGACAATGCTCTGCCTGCTGTTTTAGGGCTTCCACATAAAAAGCATTTGGGAGAAGGTTGTGGGGGCTGCGTCTCTGTGAGGTATTCAGAAACAGGAGATCATTTTGGGAACAAACCCACTGAATGCTCCTTTGTGCACCAGCCCCACTCCCTGCTTTGTTTTCTGATCAGCACCAAAACGCTCCTTAACATGAAATTAAGGATGTGAGGTTCGTATCAGTGCTGCTGCCAGGTGAGCAAAAGGGATTTGAAGGCACTCTCAGTCGTGTTAGGACCTCCTTTTTCACGTTTTAACTATTTCTGTTTAACCATTAACAGGGACGTGGGGCTGCTGATGGCTCCTGCAGGTCCCGGGGCTGAGTATGGTGCTCCCAGGGAGGAGCAGACCAAGGCTGAGGAGCCTCCAGCCCCACATCCCATCCTCCCTCCATCTCCAGCTGGGTTTTGTTCTGCATGTAGGGCGTGGCTGCTCTGCTCCGTATCTTCTGGGCAGATGTGCTCAGCATGCTCAGATCTGCTGGGGCTCTGGGCTTCCAGACTTGTGTTTGTGTGGGTACAACCCCAAACCCGGGGAATAGCCAGGGTTTGTGTGGCTACACCAGTCCTGGGAGCACCAGTGTTGGCCAAAAGAGCTGCTTGTCATCGTGGGAGCCTTTCTGGGCTGCACAGGGCAGCCAGTGCTGGAGGAAGTCAGAATTGCTGTGCTATAAATGTGTGATCTGGTAATTTTTTATCCCTTTTTAGTGAAAGGAAATCGCTTGGGATTGGGAAGATGTGGGAGCTTGGGCTGAAACTTGTACCCAGCGCACAGTCCTGTTGCTTTTTGTTGTGCAGAGTGAAGGAATTTCTGACACTGGGGAAATGTGGCAGCAAGCATTAGTGTCTGGCACTTCTAACAGTTTGTTTATTTATTTATGTATTTATTTATTTAAATCCATTAACCCTTTCATAAGCAAGTGGGAACAGCTTTTCCTCTGTTTGCTCATCTCTAAAATGGGGAGATGGCACCGACAGCTTCCCTCACAGGTCTCGAGATCCTGCAGAGGATGGGTTACCCCAAGAATCCCCCCCTTTTTCTGACCTGGTCTCTGCTCTGGTTTTATGTTTGGATTCTTTTTCTCCTTCTGTGCTTCAAAGGCGTTGAGGAGATGAGCCAGGCGTAACCGACTGAGATTTATCTCTGCGTGCATTCAGCAACACCCATAAATCACTCCCAAGGTAGGTAAAGCATTAAGAACGGGATCATTTCCATTTTATTTTGCTACAAAGCCTCCTGGAAGAGTCGTGGCAGGTTGCCTTTGTGCTGAAAGACACAGTGAGGTTGATAAAGAAATTCCACGAAGAGCTGATGTCGAGAGAAAATCTTTGCGAGACAGATGGGGCTTGGAGCGCTGAATGTAGATAAATGATACCAGCAAAGTTCAAAAGCAGCCTCAACAGTTGCTGCTTGTCCTGTGGCTCGTAAAGAGAATGATGATTGCTCTGGATGGTACCCCTGAGTCGTGTTTTTGTCATGGCAGAGCTCAGGCTGGTGTTTGGCACGTTGGTGTGGGCAGGAAATGATGGGGAACTGGGCAGCCGTCCCCTGGCCCTTGGTGTTGATCTAACCTGAGCCCCCTCTGTGGGCAGGATTTACAGGGCTCTGCCTGTAAATCACAGGAGATATTTCTGCCTGTTGTTCTGGGCAAGATTCAGCAGGTTTATGTCCATCTGTCCGGTGTTGTCCTGGCACGATCCATCGAGCTTGTTCAGACACCGGTCTAGGAGCAGCGTGGCACAAGAGGGAAACAGACCTTGGGCAGCAAACTTGGGCTTTCCAGGCCTCTGAATTTGCACAGAGCAAAGGATTCTCCCTTGCCAAAGCAGGCAGAAAATTCCCTCCATTCCATATAACTTCCCATCAACTCGCAGCACTCTCTGTGTTTTGGTTTGCAAACTGGTTTGTTAAGCAAAGGACGTGGGAGACCTTCCCCTATGAAATCCCTGTTAAATGTCCCTGCAAGTGTCCAAGGCAAGGTCAGACAGGGCTTGGAGCAACCTGGGATAGTGGAAGGTGTCCCTGCCCATGGCAGGGGGTGGAACTGAGTGGTCTTTAATGTTCCTTCCAACCCAAACCATTCCATGATTCAGTGCGTGTAAAATTAAATTAAAATAGTACAACGCTTGTTCAGGTCAAAAAAAAGCCAACAATCAACCCAAACCCTCTCATTTTTATGTTTTTCAGGATTCTCACTTCCTTACAACCTTGGCAGGACAGCAAGATATGATCCAGCTGATGATTCACAGCTCTCTGGTGCTCCCAGCATGGCTGTTCTGTCACAGGACAAGGTCACAGAGGTGTCACAAAATCAGTGACTCCTTTGAGCTGCTGTTGGTCCTTCCAATACCTAAAGGGACTCCAAGAGAGCTGGAGAGGGACTTTGGGCAAGGACATGGAGTGACAGGACAGGGGGAATGGCTTCACAATGACAGAGGGAAGATTTAGATTAGATATTGGGAAGAAAAAAAATCGGTGTCTAAGTCCAATTCATCTTCTAGAGGCACCCTGGGACCTGCTATGAGCAAAGCTGCTCACCAGCCTTCCTTGGGGACATTCAGGAGCCCAGGGACAGGACAAGAAATGGGCTGAGAGGGCTCTGCCGTGGCAACTCCGGTGAGTGACCACAGTGGTGTGTCCTGGGAAAGTCATTGTCCCAAACTTGGCAGCTCTTACATGGTCCTGAAGCCACCCACTGTGGGCTACTGTCCAGAATGGGTTTAGACAGACCTTTGCTTGCACAGGGGAGGGTTTGGTTGGATTTTAGGAAGAATTTCTTCACTGGAAAGGTGCAGGCTGTCCAGAGCAGTGGTGGAGTCCCCATCCCTGGAGGGATTTAAGAGATGTGTGGGTGTGGCACTTGGGGACATGGGTCAGTGGTGGCCTTGGCAGTGCTGATTGGACTGGATGGTCTTAGAGGGCTTTTCCACCCTAAATGATTCTCTGATTCCGTTGTCTGGACTCGCCTGTGGTGGATCAGCTCTTGCCAGAGGTGTGCAGAGCTCACAGCAGCCCTGCCCATCTCCTGGCTCTGAGCATGCACACAACAGAGACCAAACGTGGTCAGCCTCTCCCAGGAAACTCCCCAGCCGACATCCCAGGCAGCTTTCAGCCTTGTTTTATTTTAAGCATTCATGAGCCTTTCAGTCATAGTGATATGCCATCAAATTTTGATGTCTAACGAAGGAACAATCATCTCTTCCCTTCCCTTTTAGAGCAGCTGAGGCTTTCAGTAACATTATCCTGCCGTGTTTTGACATCTGGCTTGTCAGCAAGAACATTATCTACCCCAATATGTTTTTTTTTTTCCATGAGCAAAACTTTGACATCAATTCCCTGGCAGGCTGGAGAGATCCTGCTGCGTGCAACACCTCCTGCTCCCAGATAGTAAACACGCTCCCAGCCACAGGGCTCGGAGCCTCTGTGCCGTTCCCAGACAAACTGAGATGTGGAATCCTGCACCAAGTGACCGCCCTTGGACTGTGCCATAAATCCCAGGAATCCTGGTGGTCCCTCTTTGGTGTAGGCTCTGGGGACAGGGTGATTTCTTTCCACCTCCATCATCACCAGTGTGGGGTCTTGCCAATGTTCAGACACCCACCCCGCAGTGCCCGCAGGGCAGGGGTGTGGCTTGGTGGCCTGATCATTGTGCCAGAAGCCACCTGAGGTGCCCTCAGGAATATGGGAGGCTGTCAGGTGTGACACAGGTGGCAAAGGTGGGGTTTCCAGCTCTGATTGCACATCCAGCAACAGGTGCCATCTCCAAGCCTTGCTGTTGGCCAGTTTTTAATCAGTGATTTTCAACCTCTGTGGATGCAGGTGTGTCCCTGGGATATTTCCCACCCTGGGACGGACCACCAGAAGAAAAGCAGCTGGCTGATCACTTGTCTTTCCACCTTCTTTTTCCACAAAATTGTTCAGGAATGCTGTGTACCACCTCGACATCTTCCCACCTCGTCATCTTCCTGCCACGGTGGCATTTCTGGGACTCGCAGCCATCCGCCTCCCCCGTGGCAGCAGCGCTGCTGCCAGGAAGGATTTAACATCTCCGGTGACTTCCATGGACTCCCAGAGCTTTCCTGGCCCCCTTCCACCCCTCTCTGCACCTTGGGCCAAGTGCAGCTGAGTTGGCATCTTTGGTCCGTTGCCACTTTATCCTGGAAGGCCTCGGCAGTGCTGGGATTTGCCAAGAGCAGGGATCTCAGGAGCGTCTCTGCCAAGCCCAGATGGCACTTCTGCTTCCCTTCTCCTTCAGGCTCCTCTCCATGCCCTGGCCAGCATACGGGGTGGGTGTCTCCAAATCCCAGTTTGAAGATTACCGTGGATTCAGGATAAACCTCCACATCTTCCTGCCCAAAGGCCAGCAGGGGTTAGAGCTGTGCTCACTCCTGTCCCATGGCAATCCTGTCCCCTTTCTCATCAGTCTGGACATTTCCCCCATGTCTGATTGTTGGGGAAACCCTTTCCCACTTGGTAGTGGGGGAGAATTTCAGGGCCATCTCTCATAGAATCCCAGAGTGGTTTGGGTTGGAAGGGACATTAAAGACCATCCAGTGACCTGAATTTAAGGATGATGAGGCCCTGGCACAGGGTGCCCAGAGAAGCTGTGGCTGCTCCTGGATCCCTGGAAGTGTCCAAGGCCAGGTTGGACAGGGCTTGGAGCACCCTGGGCTAGTGGAAGGTGTCCCTGCCCATGGCAGGGGGTGGACTAGTTGGTCTTTAAGGTCCCTTCGTACCAAAACCATTCCATGATTCCATGATTCCAAGACACCTGTTGGGAAGGAGGACACGTGGGGCCAGCTGTGTGTTCCACCCCTGTGTCTCGTTGCCCTCCAGCGTTCCCAGCCAGGGATATTTTGTTCCGTCTGAAGCTTCTCCCACTCACCAGCCCGGAGTGTTTTCTCCTCCTAACGAGATGTGAAGGCAGGCAGGCCCTTTGCTGGTGCACACAGCTATTTTTGGCTGCAGGAGGACTGACTGTAGCTCCTTCTAATTGCATAAGCATTTGTATAATTCATTGGCACTGGATTTCCTTGCTGGGAGCCCGGGCGTACGGAATGCAAAAGGATTTGTGCGTTTCCTCCGCGTCCTTTCTTTCCTCTCCAGCGACTGTGCTGCAGGCAGTGGGTTTAGTGCCAGGTCAAATCCCCTCTGCTGGCAGGAAGCGCTCTGTTTCATCCCTTTCCCAGTTTCTTGAGGAGTTCAGGGCAGACCCGGGAGGATCTGAGAAAGTATTTCCTCCCACAGATTGCAGAGCACACGCCTGGGAGCGGCGGATCGGGAGCTGGAAGCCAAGCAGCCGAACAAACTCCCGGGGAAGAGCTTCTGAAATGGCACGGGTGGGTTTGGTGCTGGGAGTGACTCACGCATCCCAAGCTTTGGGATCTCCAAACAGCCCTGAGAAACGAACCTGTGGCCACCCCTCCCTCCTGGGTGGCACAGGCTGGGGACACGTGGTACCCATGGATGCAGAGGGAGGGTGGCTCTGGGGAGACCCAATTTTGTGGCCTTTCAGCACTTAAAGGGGGCTCCGAGGAGAGGTGGGGACAGACTTTTAGTTGGGTCTGTAGCAACAGGATGAGGGCTGATGGTTTTAAACTAAAAAGAGGAGAGATTCAGATGAGATGTTAGGATGAGATTTTTTACAATGAGGATGTTAAAACATTGGTGCAAGTTGCCCAGAGAAGTTCCCATCTCTGGGAACATTTCAGGCCAGGCTGGACAAGACTTGGAGCAACCTGGGATAGTGGAAGGTGTCCCTGCCCATAGCAGGGGGGTGGAACAAGATGAGCTTTGAAGTCTCTTCCACCCCAAACCATTCCATGACTCTGTGATTTTATGATTCTGTGACTCTCTGATTCTGTGACTCTATGACTGCTGGAGAAGCTTTTGAGGAGGAAAATGTAAATCTTCCCCTGGGGAACATGAGAAACATGAATGCTCTTCACAAGCTGGCTCACGACGATCATCCCCTGCGAGCGGTGATGCCTGGAAGGGCTCTCGTCTCCTTTAGCTCATCCCTTTGCTGGATATTTTCACTCCATTCCGTTGAAAACTGGCCAACAGGTGGCGAAGATCAAAGCAGAGGAGAGGGGAGTGACACAGACAGCTCTCCTTCCCTTAGGAACGTGGAAAAAGAAGATCAAATGATGATAAAGCAGGGATTAGCGATCATTAGCCCTGCTGTCAGCACCCAGCAGGAGAGCACCCAGCCTGCATCCTGCGAGAGGCTTCGGGCTCGTGTGGGCTGGAGGCACGCCTGGAGCTAAAACGAGCTCTGCAGCTGCTGCCACCGGGATATTTTCGGTGGCGAGTGGAGACGGGCTGTGAGCGCGTCGGGATGTGGCGTTCCATTAACGCGGGGGCTCCGCTGCCTGCCCTTCCCTCCTCACCCGTGCCCGGGATTCGCGGTGGCGGCAAAGCCAAGGTTCAACAAACTCGGATTTGACACCTCCAGCGTGATGGGGTTGCCTAAAACAATCCACACCAGACTTAGATCTGAAACAGGGGCTTTGGGTAGGCTTTGGGATGGAGCTGAGGCAAAATCCACGCCAGTGCTGGCTCGCTTCGCGACGAAAGAGTTCAAAGCGCTCGCTTTGTTTTAAAAAATAAAAGTTTTCCAAATCCCAGAGCATTGTATTTTTAGGCATCTGAGGCAAATAATTGCTGTGGAAGAGGAGACTTGCTGGCTTCGTGACAGGGAAAAAAAATACCTGCCTCTCTTGCCAGCTGCCTCCTTCTAACAGTGCTTCGTGTTGTGCTGCGGGGCCTGAGCCTCCTCCAACCCAAAAGATTCTCATCAGTGACTTAATTACACCTGGGTCGTGGTCGTTTGTGTCCCTGGTTTTTCACTCTTGAAACCTTAATGTCTGTTTTAATTTTTAAAATGTTTATTTTAATTTAATGTTGATTTTAAAAGTCTGTTTGAAGATTTTTAGATTTAATTTTTAAATGCTCACACACTGTTGCTGGAAACACCCTCCAAAGCTGGAGGATGGCTCCACGTTCATGGAATAAAAGGAGATTTATTTATGGCAGGCTCCACACTTGGAGGTGAGAAGGTTCCTCTGAACTTGCCAGGCACCAGAACACAGCAGCTGTGCAAATATCTAGGAAGAGGACTTGCAGGGAATTGCATCTTTAACCTTTTTGCCATCCCTGGGCTGACTTCATCCTCCAGCTGGGAGATACGAGTCCTTTAGTGGCTGCAGTGCTCGAGCCATGAACTTTTTTCCTCTCCACTGGGATTCTGGTGATTTCCCCTTGGAGTTTGCTGAGGTCAGAGCAGAGGAGCTGGCTGAGGTTGAGCCCAGAGGAGCTGGCTGTGCCTCGGTGTGATGTCCTACGCACCAACTCGTCACCTCAGCTGAAAACGTCGCTTTCTTCCAACTGTTTCTGCCTGTTGCTGGAGACAAGCAGATGGGAATGTGTCTCCCTGCGTGGTGTTCCTCCCTTCCCTGCTCCCTGGACTCATGGATCTTGCCAGACAGCAGGTGCTGGATGCTGAAGACAGCCACAGGTACAAGAAAACAAGCCCTGATCACACACTGACAGTATCTCGAATGTTTACCATGGACCTGTCCTGTCTTGAAGTCAGCCTGGGTTTAAACTGAAAGAGAAAGGGTTTAGATGGGAAATTGGGATGGAAATCTTCCCTGTGAGGATGGTGAGGCCCTGGCAGAGGGTGCCCAGAGAAGCTGTGGCTGCCCCTGGATCCCTGGAAGTGTCCAAGGCCAGGCTGGAGCCCCCTGGGCTAGTGGAAGGTGTCCCTGCAAAAGGAGAGGAGGCTTGGAACTGGAATGTCTTTAAGGATCCCTTCCAACCCAAACCATTCTGGGATTCTGTGATTTTATTTTGGTCGCTACCTTGGCCCTACCTCCACCCATCTCGTGTCCTGCAGCTCATCCCAAAGCTCCCCACCTTCTCTTTCTTATCTGATAGGAGCTAGATTTTCCTGGAATGGGTTTTAAGGAAACTCAACCTCCCATCTCAGGCTGGTCCTTGCACCGCTGTGGGAGGAAGGAAGAGCAGATGCTCAGATAAGAGCAAAATCCAGGAGCAGGGAATTGCAGGGATCCCTGCTGCCTGTTTTCCCCTGCCTGCAGCCTGGATGCAGGGGGTCAGTCCCTTCCCTTTCAGAGTTTGATCCCTTGACTCTGGCTACCCCAGATTCCCTTGGGATGAACAAAGCATTGTGCTTTCAGGATGGTTTTCAGACAGCAAAAGTGTTAAAAGTCAGGTTTACCTGTCCAGAGGTGTCAGGGGGATGTTGAGACACAAGCTCAGCTTAGCTGAGGGGGGCTGAAGCTCCAGCTGAGTTTTTGGATGCCCCAGTGGATATAAACAGGCTGTCCTGGAATCTGAAGAAGGCACAGACAAACCTATAGGTTGGTACAGGAAATTCCTGTGTTCGGGGAAGTACAGGAAATCCCAGAGCAAAGACAAAACAACTCATGGGAGGAGCAAACGAGGAGGAGAAATGAGCAGCCACTTTCTCCCTAGGCTGAGGTTTTATCCTCAATTCTTTTATTTGCAGGCTTGTGGTATTTCAAGGCCACTTGGTGAAATCTGTGAGGAAGATGAGAAAATCCTGGAAAGCACAGGAGCTGCTCTGCCGTGCCTCTGCTTCGCTCTTGCTTCAGTGAGTGCCACGTATTTTGGGAATACCCACTCTGGGAGATGAGCTGGGAGCCTCAAATTGGGTGGAAGGTGATGCAAATTGACACACTTCTGCACAGGGAGAACTTCTGAAAGCAGTGAAAGCTCTGAGGGCGGAAGGGGAGGCGAAGATGCAGCTGCTGCTGAGCGCAGCAAGGATGTTTTGGTCTGCAGCAGTGCTCAGAGTCACAGTGGGGACACGAGGGAGCAGACACGGAGCACAGGACGGGCAGCACTGTGTCCTCTACTCACTGAGGGGCAGCTTCAGCTGGAATAATGCCACTTCCCATGGAAATGGGCTCTGCAGGGAGTGGGAAGGGCTCGTTCCTGTGTGGGTGAGGTGTTACAGGAAGGGAGGCTGGAGATGGGAATTACTGTGCACCAGGAGAGTGTGAAGTCTCTGGGATCTGGCCTGGCTCTGATGGGGCTCCTCAGGGGACACCTTGCAGTGACACCCTTGTTGTGTGTTTTTATACCAGTTCTTGGCTTTTTTTAGGAGGATGAGATGTCCTGTTGACTTTGAGGCGCTTTGATGGTGAAGGGCTTGGTCTGGGGGCAGATCTGCTAAAAATTGGTGGCCTTTCTCCCTGTGGCCTGTCTCATCCTGCTGTGGGATCAGAGAATTCCTTGGTTTGGGAAAGAGCTTCGAAATCATCGAGTCCAACCATTCCCCCAGCACTTCCAAGGCCACCACTGACCCATGTCCCCAAGTGCCACATCCACACATCTTTTAAATCCCTCCAGGGATGGGGACTCCACCAATGCCTTGAGCAGCTGTGCCAGGGCTGGGCACCCCTTCGCATGAAGAAATTTCCCTTAATATCCAACCTAAACCTCCCCTGGCACAACTTGAGGCCATTCCCTCTCCTCCTGTCCCTGTTCCCTGTGAGCAGAGCCTGACCCCCACCTGTCTCCACCCTCCTGTCAGGGAGTTGTGGACAGCAAGAAGACCCTTCCAGGGCTTTGAACACTTCCCATGACCTATCCAAGAGCGTGGAGACACAGGAACACACCGGCCTTTCCAGCAGCCAGGCTCTGTGGGCTCTGCAAACACGAGGCAGGGTGTCAGCAGGACGTGGTCAACATCCCCTTGTCTGTTTGATGTCCCTGCAGGAGAATGAACAAATATTGGGAAATCCTTTGTGCTGGATGGCAGAGTCAAGAGGAGAAAATAAAAGAGATGTCCAAAGGCACTCTAACGAGCTTTCTAGGGCTGAGCTGAGGGACAGTCAGAGATTATCCACCCAGGCAGGTTCTGATCCGGTTGTTTTATTAATAATACCTTTGCTAATTAGCTGTGGTTCATTTCCCTGCCTTGTCTGTGGACAGATCTAACAGTGCATTAGCAAACTCTCTGGCTTAATTAATCCTCCTGTTTAAAGAGAGCAGAGCAAGCAGGACTTGGCTGGCTCACAAGCCACAGGGGAGACGTGGTCAGCATTATCCAAGAGGATGGGAGGGAAATACTTCCATGGAAAGTACCTCTATCCACCAGGTGCAAAGCTGACAGAGAGAGATGTTCTTGCATCCAAAAAACACAGCCTGATCCATGTCCAAACAGAGGCTTTATGCATATTTCACACAGAAGGATGTACCTTGCAGGGAGGACAAGGTTTTATTAAATGCTGGAGGGTTTTTTTTTGTTTCTGGGACGCTGAGTGCTCCCAGTTGTCGGGAGAAAAGCGGCGATCCCAGCTCCGTGTCCCTTCTCCCTCCTCCTGTCCCTGCTCCCCCTTCCCGTGCTCCGTGAGTTGCCATCTGCAGCCCGGGACAGCCTGGCCTCAGATGAACGCCAGGGAAAGACTCTTACATAAACCTCTTCATCCATAATGGATGAACAGCATCAAAATTCAACGGCAGCCTCCGGAGCCTTTCCGGTGCCTCGCCTACAAATTTCTCCAAGAGGCTGGAAAACCTCGATTTAGCACTGCACAGTGATTAGAGAGGAACCCGGGAATTCTGCCTCCCTCCTGCCTGGGGAGTCTCCAGCCTCAAAGGGTCTTTTAATGTAATCAAATCCTTTTTAAACAGGAAAATGATGTTTTGGCCTGGGCATGCAGAAGTCCAGGGCTGGGCTCTTTGAGGCCTGGAGAGCTGGGATGTGGGATGGCAGCTGGGAATGATGGTGCAGAGAAAACCACTGGTGGCAGGAGATCCTGGCACCTTCCCCTGGGTTCTCAGCTGCTGTCTGGTCACACAGAGGCACTTCCAGGCCTGAAATGTCCCTTTAGGGTGAGATTTGGGGCTGGAGAAGGATGGGAATTTCAGTGCTTTCATGTTGAATTGCTCAACTTTGACAGCAGCGTGGAGAATCCCTGATTTTTTTTCCCGTTTTTAGATCTCTCTCTGCTGGTCAAGGTTTGTAGGTAGAGGTAGAATCTTTTGTTAAACAGACTGGGGAAGAAATCAGACAGGTTTTAGGGTTAATGTTGAGGTTTGAAATAGAACCAGATCTCCAAACTGAGACTGCTTGTCTGGGGAGAGGTTTGTGCCTCTGGAGGAGCAGGTAATTGGTACCACTGGAGGAGGTCCCAGTTGGGACCATGGTGGGAAAGGGGAAAAAAGGGATAATAGATAAAAGAAAAAGGACAATAGATAAAAGAAAAATGATAATAGATGGGAGATTATAATGAAGGATAAACAGAAGAGTTTGTAGCTTTTGGTTGCCAGAAGTTTTGAATTTTAGCTCTGGAGTTCCTTTGCACCAGGCCAGGGGAAAGGGCAAATATTTCCCTGTAAAAGCCATCAAGGGAAGACAGAGAATCCCAGAATGGTTTGTGGTGGAAGGGATCCTTAAAGATCATCCAGTTCCATCCCCTGCCCTGGACAGGGGCACCTTCCACTATCCCAGGGTGCTCCAAGCCCTGTCCAGCCTGGTCTTGGACACTTCCAGGGATCCAGGGGCAGCCACAGCTTCTCTGGGCACCCTGTGCCAGGGCCTCCCCACCCTCACAGGGAACAATTCCTTCCCAATACCCCATTTGACCCTCTGGCAGTGGGAAGCCATTCCCCCTTGTCCTGTCACTCCATCCCTTGTCCCCAGTCCCTCTCCAGCTCTCCTGGAGCCCCTTTAGGCCCTGGAAGGCGCTGAAATGCCTCCCTAAAGCCTTCTCCTCCCCAGGCTGAACTTCTGGGGGTTGGAGTTCAGCATCCCTGGAGCTGCAGCATCTCTGGAGGAGCAGCCAGAGCTCAGGCTCTGGTTGTTGTCAGCACCCACCGTGCTGGTTTGGACACTTTCCATCCTTTCCGTCCCTCACACACACAGAGCCCCAGCTCGTTGGGGATGCCACGTTCCCTGCACTGAGCTCTGATTGCAGACTCACTCTCAACTCTGACAAATAAACGCACAAAAGGGCACGAATCCCACGCTGCAGTGATGAGAGCCAAGCCTTGTCTCATCTCACCCAAAAAGCGGCTGNAAAATAAAATATAATAAAATAAAATAAATTAAAATAAAATAAAATAAAATAAATAAAGTAAAATAAAATAAAACAAAAAACAAAACAAAAACCAAAATAAAATAAAATAAAATAAAATAAAATAAAGGAACATCTTTAGATCCCAGGGGCTTTTTAAGAACTTGTTTCTCAATGTCACAACTGATTAATTATTTTAATTTTTTTTTCAAAGTGTGGTTATAGGCACAGCTCTGATAAACACATTCAGACCAGAAGAAGCAACACATTTGGGAATCAGGAAGAATTTTGGACATCAGGAAGAGTTTCTCCATGGAAAGGGTTGGCCAGGCATTGGAACCACCCAGGGAGGTGTTGGAATCCCCATCCCTGGAGGTGTCCAAGGAATAACTGGAGGTGGCTCTCAGTGCTCTGGGCTGGTGACAAGGTGGGGATCGGTCACAGGTTGGACTTGATGATCTTGGAGGCCTTTTCCAACCAAAACAATTCCATGATTCCATCATTTTGTGCAGAGGTTACTGCTGTTAAGGGCAGAGTTGGACCTTGGGAGGTGTCAGCCATGGATGGAGCCACCCCGGTTTACTCCTGGTGTTCCCAAGGTGCAGAACAGAGCTGACACAACACAATAAATTCACAGCCTCCCTCATTTCTTTCCATCCCTAAACCCCATGGAAGCCCTTGGAGGTACTTGGTTGCACCCAAGAGAACCTTTATTTTTAACAGAGACAGGAGATGGGCACCAGAAGAGCTCATTCACCCCCTTGGCTCAGGGCCATGTGAAGAACATTTTGTTTTCTGGAAAGACATTTGCTCTGCAACACCCCTGCACTGAACGTGGGCACGGGCAGCCCCAGGACTAGTGCTGGATATTAAAAATTCAGCTCTCTGCATGGAGCCTGGGGCTTTTAGAGCCACTTAGAGCTTCCTGTGACCCTTTGTCTTGATTTTCTGGGAGTGTGCAGGTCCCCCAGGACCGCCGGCAGCTCGGCTGCCGTGGAGGAGCGGAGCCCTGAGGAGTTTGATGATGCACAGATGAACCACGGCTGTCTCTCCTGCAGTGATGGGTTTCTCATGGGACTTCTGCTGAGTCCTGCCTCCTGTGGCTGCAGAAATCTCCTCCAAGGGCAAATTCTTTCTGCAGCTTCAGCTCCCAGCTTTTATTGTTGTCTAATAGCTGTTCCCAAAACCAGTTTGGGATGGAGCAAAGCTTGAGGTCTGGGCTGGAGGCTGGGGTTCAAAAAGGGAGATTAAACAACACAAAGGCACTCAGGTGGTGGTGGAGAGGAAGGAAGAGGGGTCCAGCATTTCCCCAGAGAAAGAAATGTGGATACTGGACTGGGAGGAGGCTGCGCTTGGCCAGGCTGGAGCTAAAATACAGAAGCTGGTAGAATACAAATGCAGAGATAAAAATGTTCATAAGATGGTGTTGAATTTGGTCATGAGGTTAAAATGGGAGAGATGTGAGCACAGTCCTCTGAGCCACCCCAAACGTGGGTCACCAAGTCCAGGTGACAGAGAGACTGAGCTCTGGGTGGGCAAAACACCTCAGGAGATCTGGGCCAGGTCTCCATCTGTGACAGATGAAAATCTTGTGCCAGTGACCCCACCTAGGGAAAGCCCAGGAGATGAATCCCAGACACACCAAAGGCTGAAAAAGCAGAGATTTAGGCTGCTAGGAAAAAAAACCACCCAAACCCAAGCAGCAAAACCCATAATGCCCAAACCCCAGCTGAAGGTGACAGTTTGTTAGATGGAATCCACTGAGGTGCTGGGAAGAGAAAACAAAGCAAAAACCCCCAGTGCTCCGGAGCTTTTAAGATGCGCTTTTGCACAATAGCTGCCTTTTGAAATGTAAAAAGGGATGAGGGGATTCTCACCGGGAGCCTCTGTTGTATTCACACGATGAGCTGGAGGGTTCTCCCTCTCCAGTTGTACGGAGATGAAAGCAAAAGTGCTGCAATCTTTTATTCAGGAAGGCAGGAGCAGTTAAGATGATTAACTGTTCCTCGTGAAATACTGTCCAAAGGACTGGGCTGGGGTTTCTGTCCAGCCCAAAAATGAGCTGGTGAGTTGTTTTCACCGACGTGGTGTGATAAGGGTGGCCAAACCTGGGAGGGGGAAACCTAAAATGTGTGTTTTGTCAAGAATATTCATGAAAAATGAAGACCCAGAGGAGCGAAGGTTCACAGTTAAAATCATGCATTGCTTGTAATGAATTTGTTCTGTGGTGCCATGGATCATTGATCTGTACAAACACAGCATCCATCACACACAAACAAAGGCTGCTGAGGGCTGTGCTTTGCTCTTGGGTCTCATTTCCCCTTCTCCCTGGCTTCCTGGCTGGATTCACCGTTTAAAATGGCACAAAATAGGCCAATTTCAAATCTGCTGTCCCCCACAGGCCTGTGGGTTTGAAATGTGTGTGGTGGGAGTCACCGAGGTGAGCTCCTTCAGCACAGGGTGTCCGTGAGCGCTGGGAGATCAGGGCTTTCCAAATCCTTGGGGGGAGCAGCAATAATGGAGGGTTTGACCCAAACTTTGTCCCGAGTCCTCTGCAAGGTGTGAAAAAGGCCAGGAGTAAAAGAGTGAAGCCATGAAGCCTGAAAACAGCACTGAGGAACATCCTTGGGTATCACCTGAGGTTCCTCTGGGCACGTCTGGGTGTTTGGAGGATTCACTTTGCTTAAAAAAATGCCTGGCTGGAGAATGCATCTGTTTGAGCTTCTGACCCTGAGCTCCTGCTGTGGCCTATGGAGTGAAAAAGTCACTGAAAGGACAATTTACTGGACTTTTGATGTGTCTTACTGTGCCCAGGAAATGTGGGTTTGTCTTTGTAGGCAGTGGAGTGAGGGAACAGCGGAGACGTCCGTGGTAAAGACGCTTGTGATGGGGCAGAGAGATCCTGCCCCAAATCAGCAGCAGCTTCTCTGCCTGGGCTCCCAAACAGCTCTTGAGCCCCACACGTGATGGAAGGGGAGTTACCTCAAAGAGAAATCCAGATGAAAAGAGATTTGCTTTTTCCGTTGTGCACAAAATGATGCGTTTTCAACCTAAAACCAACGGAGTATTTGGGATCATAATTGCATCATGGCCGAAGAGCCCTCGTGGGGTGATCTTATCATGGAATCATGGAATGGTTTGGGTTGGAAGGGACTTTAGGGATGATCCAATTCCACCCCTTGCCATGGGCAGGGGCACCTTCCACCAGCCCAGGTGGCTCCAAGCCCCGTCCAGCCTGGCCTTGGACACTTCCAGGGATCCAGGGACAGCCACAGCTTCTCTGGGCACCCTGTGCCAGGGCCTCACCACCCTCACAACCAGGAATTCCTTCCCAATATCCCATCTCTCCCTGCCCTCTGGCAGTGGGAAGCCATTCCCTGTGTCCTGTCCCTCCATCCCTTGTCCCAAGTCCCTCTCCAGCTCTCCTGGAGCCCCTTTAGGCTCTGGAAGGGGCTCTGAATTCTCCCTGGAGCCTTCTCTTCTCGAGGTGAACACTCCCAGCTCTCCCAGCCTGGCTCCAGCCCTGGGAGCATCTCCGTGGCCTCCTCTGGAGTCATTCCAACAAGTCCATGTCTGAGAAGTGAAACCACAGCCACAGTGGTATTTATTTCTCTGAAGTGAGGTGTCATAAGGCCATTGGAGAAGACCTGGGGTCCCTGCGCCATCACAGCTCCAAGAGGGTTTGTGGGAAGCTCTGCCTCTGATGGAGGCAGTGCTGGAGGTCAGCTGGGAGAACCCAGAGCCTTTCCCAGGGCTGTGTTTAGGGATCTGATCCCACTCTCCGTGACTGCTCATTATTGGAGTTAACTGTGGTGCTTATTTTTGTGATTAGGGAGTGCAGGGCTCTGTAGGAACTGGAGATAGCACGGTGTGATTGGCAGGGCGTGGGAGACGTGAATCCATAAATCTGTGCCTAGACATAATTGCTCAAAAGGGTTGGTTGTTTTTTTTTTCCTTAGCTCCATCCCAATAAATGTTAGATATCCCAGCATCTCTGGGTGGGCCCCTTGAGGACTGGAGAAAATCACTTGCTGCATGCTGTGGGAAAACAGCACACAGGGACCAGGAATTATGATTGAAATCTGAGTTCTTAGCTGGGGAAACAAGGTCCTGTGGCAGAAAGAGCCACACTGAGTTGCATCTTTTGAAAGGAGACTAAATAATTGGAATGGATTAAATTGAGGGAGTGGCCTTAGGCTGAAGNGCACCCTGGGATAGTGGAAGGTGTCCCTGCCCATGGCAGGGGGTGGGACTGGATGATCTTTAAGCCCTTTCCAACCCATTCCAACCCCAACCATTCTCTGAGTCTGTGATTCCATAAATGTGGCTGTTTGTGGTGAAGGACACTCAGGTCAGAGGAGAGAAGCCCCTCTGGAGAGCGACTCTGCTTTTTTCCTCAGGGTTTGTGTCCACTCGGTGTGGAACCCCCTGGCAGTGCCCACTCCTGCAGAGCTGGGGCCTGTCCCTGGGCACCAGCTGGCACTGCAAGAGCCAAGCAGTGGAGCCCAGATGCAGCAACACAGGACTCTCCAGAGGCCCTTCCATGAGTGGGAAGCTGTCCCAAAGACTCCTCTCCTCGATGGATTGCAGGCTGGTGTTCAGTGCCCAAGGATGTGCCTGAACACTGCAGGTGAAGAGATGGAGCAAGCCACTGTCCTTGAGCACTTGATGTTGATAAGATTCTTTGCAAATTTGGCAAAGCTGATGTGGTTAACCCAAAACTTGAAGAAACATCTGTTCTTAACCTCTTTGGCTGGCTGGAGTCCCAGCCCTGCCCTCGCACAGCCACGGCTGAGCTATAAATAAATCTTTCCAGACAAGCAAAAAGAGGTTCCCTCCCCTACTTTCATCTTTCTCCCAGTAGCATTAGTTGTCTGAGGCATGGCTTGCTCTGGTGTTTGTTGTTGCCTTTGTTGTATTTTTGTTTGAATACTCAAACCCTCAGAGGCCAACTTCGCACTGTAACAAGCAAAATCCAGCTGACAGGTAAAGACAGGCCTGGAGAGGAGAGCTGGGTCATCCTGACTCATCTGACTCACAGTTTGGGAGGCAAAAAGTCTTCCTGCCACTTTCTAGACAAACAGAAAACAGGTCTGCCCCTTATTTTTGTCTCCCTCCCCGTGGCATTGGCTGTCTGAGAGGTGGGTTCTGCCTGCTCTCCTTTCCCATCTCCAATGCCAGGAAAAGTCTGATGTGGTGGGAAGTGTCTGCCGGCCGAGATTTGTCTGGGACCTTGAGATTTGTCTGTGATTGGTGATGGAATGGGAGGAGACAAAGTCTGGGAAAACATCTGAAGTACTTGTATGGCTTGGTAAAAGTCTGTCTGGTCAACAGGGAAGTGCTTTGTGTCCAGGTTGTGTGTCTGGGTCTCAGCGACCTGGATTTCTGTTGGTTTTTCCACCTGTCCACTAAGCTGGATACCCAATTCCATCCCTCTCCCTCTTCTCTCCTTGCAGATAATTTAAAGCATTTGGGATCCTGGGTGAAATGGGAATGCTGAGTTGGTACAATAACCCTTTAGCCAACTGCATGGTTCCTGATGAAGATTTCGATCCAGCCCTCTCAGGCACCATCACAAATGTGTTTTCCAGCCCAAACTTCACCTGTTTTCCCACAAACTCTGAGTTTACAGAGTTTCACCCAGCAGCTTTAATGCAAATCTCACATGTTCTTGATTTCCACAAGCAGCAGGGACATCTCTTGGGCAGTGGTTTAAGTTGGGTGAGGAACTTCAAGTGTCGGGTTGAAAAGCAAGACTGGGGCAGAAATAAGGCTGGGATGGATGTGGTGTGGAAATTCACCTCACAGAGAAAGGAGGTGCCACTTGGGTCAGGAAATCTGAAGGAACAAGGACCAAGGAGCAGGGAACAGCAGCTGGAGGGCGGTGGAGCTGAGCTGGGAGGTGGAGGTGGCTGTGAGGGAGATCTGTGTTGGGAACCAGAGCCCAGGAGGAGAAGCAGCTTCAGTAGGACCCGGAGGGGAGAGCAGGGAGAAAAATGAGGGGAAAACGGAGGCTTGGGGCACTGATAGAAAAATCTGACTTTGTGTCAGCTCCTCCACAATTTTTCCATCCCTGGTTTTTCATAATTTCATTTAATATATTGGTTGTGTGCACATTTTTGAAAGATCTCTTCTAACAGCGGATTTATCCCACTCCAGAAGAGACCAAATGCTTGATCAAGAGGGGCTCCAGCCATGGCCACACTTCCCAGGAAGCTTCCAAGACTTTTGTTTGCAATCTGCTTTGAGATGCCTCGATGGGCCAGGCCAGGCTAAGGGAGGTGCTGTTTGTCCCTGGCTGGTGACACGGAGCATGAACTCAACTCTTGCTGTTGTGGCTGCAGCATTAACTGAGATTTCCAGCCCAAAGCTCGGCTTTTTGCAGTCCAATCAAGAGAAAAGCTCACTTCCAGTCACAACTTGAGACCATGCTCTGTAAAGCAGCAAAAACTTTTAAGTTTTGGGCTTAAAAATTTCATATATAGCCGCTCTCAGGCGCACAGGAGCAGCTGATACCTTGCTCCAGCAAATCCAAAAATACCTGGCTTCTTGCTCCTTCAGCTCACGGCAAAACCAGCAATTTGTATGGGTGAGTAAATTCACTTTCACCTCTCTCAGAGCCCCAGTGATGGATGATGACACAGACAAGCAGCACCAGTAGCAGGATGGAGGGGGGTCTCCCCAGGCTTTTGGCCAGGCTGCCGATGTTTTCCTTGGCATTTCTGCCGGAGTGAAGCTGCTCCAGGGAAAGACTTGGCTGGCAGCTTTCCCAAACCAGCCCTGCTGGAACAGTTTCATGAGATCAGGGATTCATTCGGGGTGGGAAAGACCTGAGACCATCGAGTCCAACCCTTGACCCAGCACCACCCTGTCCCCAAATGCCACATCCACACTCAAACACTTCCAGGGATGGAGTTTCCAGCCTGTTGCTATCCCCTCACTCTGTTGCCCTCACTGCCATATGCAGTGCCCATCTCCTTCCAAGTCACAGAGGCAGCTGAGTGATCCTCACATCCCCTTTTCCCAGGTTTTCATCCATGGCTGAGCCCTGGAGTCGCCAGGACTTCTCAGCTCAGCAGCAAAAAGGATCAAATCAGCCTGAAGCCTTCCCAGACCTTACCCCTGGCTCTGCTGCTCCTCAGAAGCTGCTGAAGCTCGAGGCGTGGTTATCCCGAACAGATCCTACTGATCTCTCCCTAAGCCTCCTCTCCCAGCCCTTGGCAGCACTCTCCTCTGTCAAAAAGGGAGGGGAATAAGGAAATGCAGGAAGTTCACAGTTTTGGGAGCACCAAGCCAGCTGGATGTGGGTTCCCAGGGCTCTGCTCCACGCTCAGAGCAACAACAACCTTCGTGTCCCGCTGTCATCACGACCCTCCCTTCAGCCAAGCCCTGAATTACACAGAGCCGGAGCTGGTGCCATCAACACCAGCAATATGCAATAATTTCCCCTTTCTGACTGGGTTTCCAAAATGCTGAGCACTTCCTGAGGTCTTGAGCATCAGCAGGAGCTGCTGTCAAAAATGGGGGCCCTTTAACACGACTCAACTGAAACACAAAATCAGCCTGAAAAGAAGGGATGAGTCGGAAGATTTGAGCTGTTCTGCCTTGGTATTAATTCTTGCCTTGGTATTAATTCTTGCCTGGATATTAATTCTTGCCTTGGTATCAACTCTGGCCCTGCCTCTCCTTGCAAGGTTACAAACGCTGTTTCAGAGCTTGTTTTACAGCCGGGCACGGACACACACATCTAATTTTCACAGTAGCACAACTGGCAGAGGGAAAAGCTGGGTCATCCCGTCCCCCAAAAAGCCAAGGTTAGCTCCCAGATGACTCAGGAGTGTCCCAGGGATCAGCTTTAGCTATTTATATATTTATTCCGGCTGGCATCCGTGAATCACCGCTAATAGCAAACGGTTGCATAATTTTAAGGAGGATGCTTTTGTGATGCCTCTGACCAGAGAAAATTCATCTATTTTGGCTCGTGTCTATGAATAGATCCCCTGCTCTGACTCGGTGCATTTGCAAACCACAGATACTACTGAAAATAAGGCATGATTGGCAGGTACAACCTGATTAGCATATACAAATTGCTGTGGCCTTTCTCCGAGCAATCATTTGTACAAATTGTTTCCTCTGTCTCCGAGCTGAAAAGAAACAGAGCTACGAGGTGAGCTGAGACTCTGGAAGAGTCAGAACAAGGCTAATGCTCACGCCAGCTCGTTTCACACCCTTTGGAATGTTCAGCTTTTACTGAACCGTGTCTTTTTTGCCCCCTTTCTCAAGAGAAAGGCCAAGCATGGGTTTGGGTGAAGAGGCGTTTTTTTCCCCTGAAGAAAATCCTTGCTTTTTCTTTTTTTTTTCCCACAGCTTCTGGGGTTTTTTTTCCCTTGGAGCAACTGTTCCTAAAATATTTGCTCATTGTGGTTTTCAAACACATGAAAAATTGCTGTAACAGTTTAGATTATATGTTTTTTAGTTTAAAATCAGATCAAAATGGAAACAGAGGCTTGCAAGAGAAAGAAAACCTCGCCTGATGAAAAGTGCTTCGGAGTGGGCTGGGATTATATTCCTCCCTCCATATTCCAGCCAGGAATAGGTTTTGTGAGATTTTTTGAACTGAGTGTATTATTGCACACTCCTCCCATGATGTTTGATAGCACCAATTATGGAGGTTCAAACCATGAGGCAAATTCACCAAACGGCTCAGGCTGGCTCCAAAGATGTGGAATAATTTGGGTTTTTTCCCCTTTTTTTGTGCACATTGAAGCTGGAGACAGCACTGAACACTTCCCTGTGGTCAAGAGCACTCAGCTGTTGTTATTTTTGTGGAGCTGATGGTTCCCAGAGTTCCAGGGGTTTAAGACCTCCAAGACCTTCCTGCTCTCTGTAGGCAATCCAGGGTTCAGCTGGAGGGTCAGTGGGTCACTGAGCCCTTTCGAACGAGGATGTCTCTCGAAATGAGAGATAGAAATTAGGTAGAAATTGGGTGGAAATGTCATCCTTCCCAATTTAATTGCAATAAACAGCATCACTTTGCTGAGCAGCCCATCCAGATTTCAGAGGCTTTTGAATCCGTGACGAGGCGTCTCCACGTCGGTTACGAACACCGGGCGGAGTTCTGGCTGCAACCTTAATGAAAAACATCTCGCAGCAGGGTAAATAAATAATTCCCTTTCAAGTCTGAGGCCGTTTCGTGTTTCAGACCCTGCTGGGCTGGCGTGTGGGAGAGTTGTGATAGCTCTGCCTCGATGAGATAAGCGCTGGAGACGCCGTTTGCACCCCTCGGTGTGGTCCCAACCACATCCTCAGCCACCCCTCACCCCTCGCCGGGCTCTGCAAACTCTCTGGCCACAGCCACTTGGCTTTTTCCACGTTGTCTCAGAGAGAAATTTTTTATTTTCTCTCTCTCCTGGTTGGTTCTCTGGGGGCTTAAATAAGCCGAGCGTGAGTGGGTGCGTGGGTGAGAGGAGGAGGGATGGCAGGAAGGGAAGCTGAGCGTTTCACTTGGCGCAGGAATCTCGTGTGGTGCCGCCTGCCCAAAATTCGTGGGTCATTCTCCACCCCCAGCACGGAAAGGGACGGATCACGGCTTTGCTCCTTGGCTTCCTGGCCAAAATCAATGCGGAGCTGGTGCTGAACTAACACAGGGAGCTCGTGGGCTCTCTCTGGCCGTCACATTTCTGCCAATGACCCTGCTGATGTTACAAAATCATTGGCAGTGGTGTTAGCAGCTGAGAAAAAGATTGCTGGTGTAATGTGCAGTGAGGCAGGACTCACAGCATCGAGGGGAGTCACGGAGGTGAAGGTGTTTGAGGCTTTAATTTGGAAAGGAAAGAAGAGGTTTGAGAGCCTGCAGTTTACAGCGAGCTTGGAATCGATGTGTTTATGTCAGCTCAGGTCAAGCTGGGTGATGGGGGCAAAGCAGGACCCCAAACTGAGGCTCCTGAAGGAGCAGCCCTGAGAAACTCAAGTCAGTGAAGGTTTTCAAAATGCTTCAGTGAATGTTGGAAAATCTCTGAGAACGGGTGCCTGGCTGACAGGTGACCTTTAAAGGTCATCTAGCCCTGCCATAGGCAGGGACATCTTCAGCTGCATCAGAGCCCCATCCAAACTGACCTTCAGTGTTTCCAGGGGCAGCCACAGCTTCTCTGGGCAACCTGTGCCAGTTTTTATCAGCCTCGTAACAAAAAAACCTCTTATTTTTAATCTAAACTGACTCTGTTTTAGTTTTTAACCACCACTCCTTGTCCTGTTGCAACAGGCCCTGCTGGAAGGTTTGTCCCCATCTTATAGGCCCCCTGTAAGCACTGAAAGGCCACAGTAATAAAAAAATGAATGCACCTTTTCCTGCAGCCAAATGATTCGGGGAATAATTAGTGCAGATCCTGTGGAACGAACACAATGCACAAGCTGAGATCAACACTCAAAATCTCCAGTGCTGGTGGAACCCACAAATCCAACGCTCAAAATCTCCAACCCACAGAGGCTTTAGCTCCTGGTTCCATCGGTGTGAGACTCCAGGACAAGGATGGTTGAGAAGTGTTGAGGCAGAAATTTCCCAGTGCCCTGGGAAGATGAGCAAAGGATGATCCCTTTCTCCCCAGCTCATCCCTCTGACACCTCACCTGTGCTGGCCATCCACCTATAAAGCCCCGAAAAAAGAAAAAAAATATACATATATACCTGAAATTAGGGATTTCCCATCCCTGGCATGCTGATTAATCATTCAGCAGAATATCTATGTTTTAATCATGAAGCACAATGAGTTTTGTCAGCCGTGGGATCGCTGGGAGCTGGACATCTCCTCCCCAGCAGCCAGAGGGAGCGGCAAAATTTGGGAACATCCACATGGATGCTTCATGCCAGGCTCTGAAGGCACCAGTATCACTCTAAACCTTTCTTGTGGACTGAACTGCTCACTTATTCCCCTGCAAGATTTAATACCTTGCCATGGATCCCGAGCAGTATCAGCCCCCCGGATCATTGTAATTAACGGTAACACCACCCTGCAGGGAAAACGCCTCGTCTAAACGCTCTCAGTTGTTAATGACTCACACCTCCAGGTTTAATTCATCCTGTTCCCTCCTTGTTAATTAAAGGCTCTCGTGGTGTCAGCTGGGTGAGGAGCAGAGCAGCTGTCACTGCCACGACAGGGAAATGGCAGCGAAGTTATCCCAGCCCGGGACACTTTGGGAACGGGGAACGGACAGGGGTTGGCTTTGTCTGACAGCAGAGATGGAAAATGTGCGATGAATGTGGTGATGAATTCCCTTCCTGAGCCCCTGAAATCCCTTTCTTTACAACCCAGAGATGGTGGCTGGGGCTGATTTCTGCTCCGATTCCTTGATAGTCAGGAATTATTTATTTCGCAGCTGTCAGGCCGTATTTGCCACACGCGGCGCTTTTCTATTTCGCCTCTCTCGGATGTCCTGGGGTTTTGTAACTGAATTTATGTCCTTTGTGGCTCTCTTAGAAATACAATGAAGCCAAAAATAATTGTGTTTATTACAGCTCAGATGGAAGATTTTTCTGCCAGGAGGTAGCAGAGTTCAGGACCTGGTGGGACGATTTCCAGGCAGAAAAAGGGGTCAAGCGACGAAAAAAATCAATGCATTTCAGAAGCACAGGTCATTTATTTGCAGCAGTGCTGGATCAAATCATAACTTCTCAGATTCAGGAAGAATCCTGCCTGGGATCCACTCAAAATTGCAAAATTAATATTAATTAATTTATTTAGCAAAATCAGGATGGAAAACAAAGTCACCTTCAGTAGACAGCAACTTTTTTTACCCCCCCTTCAGTATAACTTTATATATTTTTAGTCCTCCAAGCCTTGTAGTGGTTTGTGCAGGAGCCAGGATGCTGTGGAGTAATGGAAAGCTTAGTCAATCCTCTCCTGGGAATACATGTAAATAAGGAAGGTTTGGCACGGGGATGAGCTGACGACACATTTCTTGGGCAGTGCACAGAAAAAGGGGGAAGAAAAAAAATCCCAAATAGTTTTTCTCCACTTGAAAAAATGGTGCTTTCATGTTAGGCTGAAAATATCCTCCTGGTACCTTCCTATCTCCAAAGTAGCTTGGAAATGAAAGCAGCTTTGCAGAAAGGGCTTCTGAGGAGAATTCGTAGCGGTCTGAATTATCTCCCATGCTCCTGCCCGGATTCAGAGAAAACTTGGAATTTTTTTCGCTGAAGGAGTTGAATTCTCCTCAGGGATTTGACCCTGCCTCCCTCTCCTCAGACCCCTCCTGCCACGGGAGAACCACACACCCTTTCCCCTTTAAAAGCAAAAAAAAAACCACCCCAAAACCCCCCACAAAATCAGTGCAGCCTTTGCCACTCGGAGGATGGAGAGGAATTTAAAATCTCTGCACGTGCCACTTCCCCAGTGTCACTTCTCTCCCTGCAGCAATTGCTGCTTAGAACGAGCTCCAAACAGCCAGAACCAAATTTTATCAGTGGTTAATCCTGTTAGAGGGACACGAGCTGGGGGATTAAGCGCGTTCTTTCCTCCACCAGTGCCCGCCAAGACCCAGAACTCGCCGGTTCTTCGCCTTCCCTGGGATATTTTGCAGAAAACTTGGTGGCCCGCCACATTCCAGAGCTCCAGGATCGACAAATAGACAGAGATTTCACTCAAATTTCAGGTCTCCGTTTCTTTCTGAAAGAGGGAACGCAAAAATGCTCGATGTTTGTGTGGTTTTGGGGTGGTTTGAGCACACGCAGCTGGAGTTTTGTGATCCTACAACCAGCCAGGGCCTACGAGCCCACAGCGGGCTTTGCTTTGGGTTCATGATTCCACAGAAACGGCTTTGGCTCGGAGAAGACCTTTCTCAGCAAGAGCTCAACCATAATTTGGTGTGATACCACATTTTGAGGCCAGGCCAGCTTTTGAAATGTACATTTGGAGTGGAATCTCGTGGGTCCTACTCAAGGTGTCTTTCGGTCCAGCTTTTTGCAAATCATGGGCGAGGCAAATATGGAAATCCTTGAATCAAACGGGTGTTGAGCATTCCCTGGGGACACCTGGAGGCACCAGGAAGTCCAGCAGAGCTGCTGGGTGGAACTGTAGGTGATTGGGACAGATCTGGTCTTGTTGAAGAGCTTTTTTATTGACCATTGGCTTCACAATGAAGCCATTCCTCGGGAGGCTTGGAATCCAGGAAGAAAATCAGGAGGATTTGGGGTTTTTTTAAACTGGATGACAACCTACTTAACCTCATGAAATTGTGGAATATTCTGAGTCAGAAGGGACCCACAGGGATCATCCAGTCCAACTCCTGGCCCTGCACAGACACCCCAACAATCCCACCCTGTCCCTGAAAGTGTTGTCCAAACTCTCCTGGAGCTCTGGCAGCCTCGGGGCTGTGCCCATTCCCTGGGGAGTCTGTCCAAGAGGGAACGTGCCAAAAGAGAGGGAGAAAAATTTAGAAAGCCCCCCTGGACTAAATCTCTCCAGAGTTAAGTGGTTTTGGCTTTGTAAGATGAAGACAGGGTGAGTTATCCTGTACCCAAACTTTTGAGATGCTCAGACAACGTACCCACAGGTGGACACCCACCTACAACCCCAGGACCAAAAGAGAGCAAAAGCAGCTTCTCTTTTCAAACTCCTCAACTCCTGGGCCCCTAATGTGGAATTTGGCAAGTCCTGCCCCGTCCAGCTGCACACAGGACTCAGTGCTGGCCCCACTGTGCTTTTAGTGTGCTGTGGAAGGCAGATGTGGCCATCAACCAGCCCCACTAAAGCCCCCAAGACTCTGGGATCTGCAGCCATTCCTGCCTGGGAATGCATTTGGCACAGCTGTTTTAGCGGATAAGAGGTGGAAAAGAGACTATTACAGGGTGGAAAAGAGACTGAGGGGAAAGGAGGATTTACTGAAGGGGGTTTTGGGTGCAAAGGAAAAGCAGGATTGGAGAGGTGAGTAAGGCACCTGCATGGGTGTGGGAGGGAGCTGCAGGCACCACCCAGTCACCATAATGGGATGGGGAGCTGATCCCATCAGCTCCTGGATGGAAAGAAGCCACCATTCCAGCCCTGAGCACTGCAGCCTCTTCCTCCATCGTTCTGGGAATGCCTCAAGCTCTGCCAGGGGAGCTTCAGGGTGGACATCAGGAGGAATTTCTTCATGGAAAGGGCGGTCAGGCATTGGAAAGGGCTGTCCAGGGAGGTGGTGGAGTCCCCATCCCTGGAGGTGTCCGAGGACGTTGGCACTCAGTGCTCTGGGCTGGGTGACGAGGGGATTGATCACAATTTGGACTTGGTGATCTTGGAGGTCTTTTCCAACCTAAACAACTCCATGATTCTCCTAAACAACTCCATGATTCTGTGACTCAGGCTGGTGAGAAGAGGGATTTGGACATGACAGTTTGGTTGGTAGTTTGTGAGTTCGTGAATGAAGACTTGGAAGAGATTCAGGCCCGATTTATTTATATTTTTATATATATAGGATGTTATATATATCGGGATGTTAAAGGCACAGAGCAGCAGGGTTCAGATCCTGCCTAAGGCTGCCACAGGAGGCAATGCTCCTGAGGAGAGGGAGAAGATTCCATTTGTTAAATGAGCTCCCCGAGCTCTGGTTTGCTTTGCCACTGTGGCCCCAGGCTCCCAGCGATCCCCCAGGGCACGAGGAAGGGCAGGAGAAGTCTCACCACCACTGCCCAATTCTCCCCAGGCCTCTGCTGCATCCAGCTCGTTCTCCCCACTGTAAATATTCCCAGGGAAAGGAAAAATGTCCTTCTCTAGGATGAACTCTCCCCTTGCAAGGCAGCAAAACGCTGCAGGGCAGGAAATCCATGGGAAGAGCCGGGTGCTGCTGTGCCTGAAGGGAGCTCAGAGCGCCCAGGGCGTTCAGAGGAGAGGAGGCTACACATCATTTTTGGGAATCACTGAGCATCCCTTCCCCTTCTTTGGAAGGTCAGCAGCAGCACAGGGTGGAGATTGCAATTTTTCCTGGGAAGTCCAGAGCAAGGTTTTGCTGTGGAAAGGTGAAAATTAAGAATTTCCCCGCGGAAGGAACATCCCGGCGAGAGGCCAGCTTGGAAATGCCTTTGAGCTATTTTATTCTGGCAGTGTCCAGCTGCCACTAACAGATAGACCCTGATCTGATAACACTGGTGTCAAATGAGTGTGATAAGCCCCAGAAACAAGTAACTTCCAAGCAGGGGTTGTCCCTCGTTTCGTTTTACCGGGACAGACATTTCCAGGGAAAGCCATCCTTTTCAATTTCCCTCCTCGCAACAAACATCTCCCCTGGAAGTGATGAACACAACCCATTCCCAAAGGGAAGCCACTTCAGGAAATAACACTCTCAAGCAGCTGGAGCCAGGAAAAATGACCCAACTCAGCTCCATCTCATGCAGCCCCTGGGCACTCAAACACACGCCGTGAGAGGTCCCAGCTCTGGGTAATTAAGAGAACACGCGCTGGAACTGAGCCCAGTGAAAGCAAACATGTGCTCCTTAAGTGCATTGACATTTATTATGGTAAAACTCCCTTTTCTTGTCATTTTTTCCCACATTTCTGCTTCCCAGCATCATGGCCTGGAGGCAGGAAGGGGTTGCTGAGGCAGCTGGAGGTTTTTTAAGCGAGTCGAAAGAAGACGAGCTGTTATTTTATACACGAAGCTGCACCTACTTGCTCTGTCCAGGAAAAGAAAAAAAAGGGGAAATAAACCCTGTCAGCAGATCAGCCACAGGAGAAGGTTGTCCCAAGCATTCGAAAGGAAAAAACAAATGGAAGACTGAGAGAAAGTGGGATTGTTGGGCATTTCATCAGTTCCTGGACAGATTGGTGGGACCAGCCCTTGTGTAGGGTCATCCTCTGGTCCTCTCCGAAGTCTCCAGCAGTGCTGATGTGCACTGGAGGTTATCTGGACATCAGCTGGTGAAACAAGCCAGGAGGATTGTGACAGAATCCTGTTCCCCAATCTCCAGGCCAGATGGGGGAGAATTGGACTGGTTGGTTTCTTCTCCCACGGGGTGAAAGTGAGGGACTGGAGGATTCCCACGGGCTCCACACTGGTCTTGGATGCGGTTTGGTGTCCAGACTCAGGTCCTTGTCACCAAAAAGGACCTTGAGAAGGTGGAGGGTGTGTCCAAGTGGGAAGAAGACTTAACATTTAGACAGCACGAAGCATGAGGAATGGTGAAAGTGGGATAAAGGAGGAAAGGAAAAGATGAGTTCCCACAATTAAAGCATTGTGACGTGTAGGACTCACTGGATGCACTTGCTACCCACTAAGAATTGAGAATTGAGTTTGGCAGTCTGGGAGCTCTAAAGGCTGGGAAAATCATGGAACTTGCTGTGAGCATTTCAGGCTCTCTCTGGGAGCAGGGATCAGAAATAGGTTTGGGAAAAAACCTCCAGAGGAAGGTCTGAGGTTGGGCCCTGCCCCTGAGGAGGTGCTGTAGATCTTTCTTGCAGCCCTCACGGTGAGCACAAGTTCTTCTGAGGTTTTCACAGGGTCACCTGTTGTCACTACATTGGTGCCTTTCCTCATCCTGCCCCATTTTTGTTTCCAGCCACATGCAGTCCATTGAAGCCCATGGGATCATCTCAGAATCATGGAATGGTTTGGGTGGGAAGGGACCTTAAAGATCATCCAACCCCCTGCCCTGGGCAGGGACAACCTCCACTGGGCCAGGTTGCTCCAAGCCC
Source organism: Aleadryas rufinucha (assembly GCA_013397815.1). Lineage (NCBI taxonomy): Eukaryota > Metazoa > Chordata > Aves > Passeriformes > Aleadryas > Aleadryas rufinucha. Next base: position 4,609 of record VZTH01012526.1, on the reverse strand, counting down.
AGTCCAACCTTGTCCATTTCAGACCCGTGACAGTGGTGCTGCCCTCAGTTGCTCTCCCCAGTCCTCCATGGAATCATTTAGGTTGGAAAAGACCTTTGAGATCATCCACTGAGATCTCTGCCCCCGCCCATGCTCCAGCTGGGACAGCAGACACATCCTGTTGGTGACCAAACCAGTTCTGGGTGACTCCGTGCTGCTGTGGGATCAGAACTGCAGGATAAACTCCACTGGCTCCCGTCTCCATCCCAGCAAGGGGCCAGAGTGAACAGATGCCTCTTCTGAGCTGTCCAGATGGCTGAGAGGCTGAGAAAGGCATCAGAAGGATCACAGCCCACGGCAGCTCTCAAGTGGCCCAACGGATCTGGAGTGAGCAATGACCTTCATCATCCTCCTTAATGGAAGATGTGTCCTTGCAGCAGCAGCAGCAGGAGGAGGAGAGGAGGAGGACAAGGAAGAAGAGAGGAGGAGGAATCTCTTCCTCTACATCCCTCACGCCGCAGATATTTCGGCTGTGCAAACATTTTGAAGCGAGACCAGCGTGCAGTTTGCTCTCACCACTGGAAAATCCACTTTTCCACCCCAATTTTTTGCTTTCTAGGCAGCTTGCCAGTGAGTACCTAATCACGTTAGAGGAAAAGCGCTTCCTTGGGATGGAGGCAGGCACTGGAAATAAAGGAGAATGTGGGCTGATCTCTCTGAGGGAGGTGAGGCAAAGGCTCCACCAGAAGATGGACTTGTGAAGCTCATCACTGCAGGAATGGCATCTTTAGTGTCCAAAATGATCTTTAGATTGAGTAGAAGTGGGTCTGGAGACATTCAAAGAGAAGATGGATGAATAGGATGTCTGGAAGTCTTGATTCTGTGCTGCTCAAAGCAGCACTTCAGGGTCTCCAACGTCGTGTGCTGAAATGTTTTCTCCACAAGACATTTCTCATTCCAAAATGATTTCAAGTCTAGTGGAAGGTGTTCCTGCCCAGGGCAGGTGGTTTGGAACCAGAGGAGCTTTAAGGTCCTTTCCATTCTATAATTCTATGATTTTTTTTTTTCATGGGAAAAGTCCAAGTTTGTTCAGCCCAGAGAAGAGAAGGCTTCTGGGTGACCTAATTGTGACCTTCCAGTACTCAAAGGGAGCTACAAGAAAGAGGAGAGGGACTTTTTACAAGAGCTTGGAGTGACAGGACGAGAGGGAATGGCTTCCCACTGACAGAGAGTAGGGTTAGATGAGAGATTGGGATGGAATCCTTCCCTGTGAGGGTGGGGAGGCCCTGGCACAGGGTGCCCAGAGAAGCTGTGGCTGCCCCTGGATCCCTGGAAGTGTCCAAGGCCAGGTTGGATGGGGCTTGGAGCCACCTGGGGCAGTGGAAGGTGTCCCTGCCCATGGCAGGTAGGTTGGAACTAGAGGATCTTTATGGTCCTTTCCAACCCCAACCATTCCATGATTCTACAGTTTCCCACGAGAAAATCCAAGCATTTCAGTGAAAGATTCCCAGCCATCTCCTGTGTCAAATCTCCTCAGAATGGTTCATGTGCCATGAAGTGCCTGCTCGTCTCCAGACACCTGAATTCACAGAAAGGACTGGTTGCTGGTCTGAAATTAAACTGGTTTGTGTCAAGGGCTCTTGACTACCAGAGTGAGGGTGCAGATGAAGTTGCTCCCTGGGCAACATCAGATGTTGTGGGGTTTTTTTCTTTTCTCTGTTCCTGATCCAGATGAGGACAGGGCTAACATGGCAATTTAGGATTCTTGCTCCCAAGAGGTTCTTGGAATGGATAGGAGAGGGCTGTCCTCTACCAGAGAGGAAGGAAGGACCTGGGAAGGTCTGGGTTTGTAGAGCTTGTCCACTGGAAGTGCAGCTCCTGGTGGAGTCCCATGGGATGCGGGAGGATTTGTCCAACTGCTGCGCTGGGAAAGCAGATGGAAAAGGCTTCCTCTGGTCACTCCTATTTTAAATTATGCATCCTCCATCTGCTGCCTCGAGCACAGACGTGCTCACAGAGCTGCTGCCTTCCCAAAATAACCCAGGGCTTTGGGAGAGGCTTTGCACACCCCTGCCTTGCCTAGCCCAGGCTGTCTCGGCTTCTCTCCCATGCTGGCGTCCCTGCAGGTGATGGTTGGATGTCACCTGGAGGGAAGGGAGTGGCACAGGTTTGGCCACCATGCCACAGGAAACTGCTCCCTCTTCCAGCCCTCCATTGGGAATTTTACATCCTTTGCTTTGGATGCATCCTTTGCTTCAAGAGACCTCGCATGGAGAAGGTCTCAGAGTGGCACCTGAAAATGTCACTGAGCGACCAGAACTGCAGCTTGAGCCCTGGATTGATTTTAAATTTGGAAAGCTCTGGGTCACAGCACTCCTTAGGATGGATCTTGGCACCCTCAGGAGGCTGCTCCTGCTTTCCCACCAGTTCAGAGCATCCCTGGATCGAGATGGAAATGTGTTGGCCCAGCACATCCCTGGAGCAGAACCAGGGTCCCTTCCCTCAGGTCCCCTCCATCCCTGCCAGCCCTGCTCCACCACACTGCACATGTTTCATTCTTTGCCTCTTTCCCCTGACTCTAAATCAGTCCTGTCAGCTCCTTAATTATTTTAATTTTTCTTCATTCTCCAAATCCCTCAAATATATTTTATATATAGGGTACAGGCTTAAAAAAGAAAGCTACCGCTGTGCCCTTGCCTCTGAAATATTACCAGAGAAATGTGTGTATTTCATCTCTGCCTTTCATTTTTCCAGACATTTTCTGCTTTGAAGAAGCTTGAAACAGTAATAGACTCATGGCTACACTCCAACTCTATTGATTAACAGTGAGTGGTCAAGCTCTTCAGTGCCTGAAAATACATCCAGAAACGGGGACAGGTGAATTATTGCATTTTCCCGCAGATGGAAGGAGTGGGGGGAGGATAAAACCTACAAGGGGGACATCAAAAGACCTGCCCTCCCCGTGTCCAAATCCCCACTGGTGTGAAGTCCTGGTGTGGGGGAGAAGCAGTGATTATTTCAGTGGCTCAGCACAGCACTGGGCTAAATCATTTATAAATATTGCGGCTCCAAATTGCCACTGTTTAACGAGAGGAGAGCAGAGAAGGGAAGCACGTGGGAACGCTCTCCCACAGTTTTGAGCAAGAGCTCAGTGCTGGGAGCAGAAATCTCTTCCCAGCCATTCCAGTCCTCACCAAAGGTCACATTTTCGGTGCATTTTAGGACAAAAAACCCAAAGCATTGCAGGCTGCAAGGTTTGCAGAAGCCCAAGTGATGGTGGACAGTGGGACAGAGGGCCCTGGTCTGTACCTTCACCTTCCTTCCAGAAGGATTCCTCTTTGGAGCCTTGGAAGCTCCTGGAGCTGCTGGGCCCCAGGGATAACAGCCTGTGGATTCCTGTGGAGGCAAGGAAGAGGAGCAAAGTTTGGAAAAAGAGTGGAGACCTCACTTTCAGCTTCCACAGCCACATCCCCTCATTCCTGCACCTCCTGCATCGGTGTGAGATCGCACCAAACATCAGAGAACCCACACTGCCTTCAGAAAGACGGGGAACATTTTTTGAAATCTGACTTTTGCTGGGATGGGAAAGCATTTTCCTCCTCTTATTTGGATTCCAGTTCTGTGCCCCAGGCTGAAGGGCAGGTGAGGGCAGGTGCCAGGGGGGGATGATGAGCAAGAGGTCACTGCAGCTTTCAGGATGAGTCAGGGAGAAGCCAGGAGAATTTGCAGCTCCTCTGCTGCAATATTTGGTGTATTTGAGAGTGTTTCTAAACTTTCTTTCGACCGAGCAGCCAAGCAGAGTTTTCCCCCTGTATTTTAGGTGCTGCCAACCCCCAAGGCCGTTCAGGGCGTTCCAAAACTGCCATTTCCAATCCTTCTGCAGTTCACTCTGAGCGATGCTTGCTTGGCTTGGAATAGATCACCCAACTCGGGTCCTGACAGGATTAATGCACTGGAAAAAGACTCGAGTCCTTCAGTGAGGCCGGGGTGCTCTTTGAACACAGCAGCTTTATGAGCCCCACGTGTGGCTGGCGAGGTTGGGAGGGATCAGAAATCCTCCAGTGGAAAGACGCTGAGTGAAGAAAAACAGCGGCAGCGACACAAGGAACGAGCAACTGGGGGAAGGAGAGATGTGAAGGGAATGTTTTCATCTGCAAAAACGCCTCAGTCAATGGCTGGATGAGAGGCACTGATATGAACACACGTCTGAAAGCTGGGGAGTTCAAAGGAGAAGGGATCTTTGGGAACCATAAAGTAAAGGAAATTCAAAGGAGAATGGATCTTTGGGCACAATAAAGTAAAGGAAATTCAGAGGAGAAGGGATCTTTGGGCACCATAAAGGAAATTAGAAGGAGAATGGGATCTTTGGGCACAATAAAGTGAAGGAAATTCAAAGGAGAATGGATCTTTGGGCACAGTAAAAGAAGTTCAAAGGAGAAGGGATCTTTGGGCACAATGAAGGAAATTAGAAGGAGAATGGATCTTTGGGCACAATAAAGTAAAGGAAATTCAAAGGAGAGTGGATCTTTGGGCACAGTAAAGGAAATTCAAAGGAGAATGTATCTTTGGGCACAATAAAGGGAAGGAAATTCAACGGGGAAGGGATTTTTGGGCACAATGGAGTAAATTC